>SNQJ01S0017585.1:37905-50893 GCA_010110895.2 Picea sitchensis | reverse complement strand
TGAGGGTTCTCCAACTTCACATGGCCATAACTCTCTAACCGTGAGGAGTTATGTGACGTTCCACATACCATTGGAAATGGCATGACATGTAATATCCATATAGAATAGTATTAACTGCAAATATATCAAAACTCATACCGTTATCCATCAAACAAACTTGTGTCCATTACCCAAACCTGGTTTCTCCAACTTCCTTCAAGGGTTTACATCAATGACAACCAACCTTAATCAACACATTCGGCAGGGGGGGGCGTATTTCTCTTGAGGAGGGTGCATTGTTCATAGTGGATCTAGTGATTTGGAGTGTGAGATCATTCCCAATAGCTAGGAGATTCATCACATAATTTTTCTATGTCCCGATCTATAGATTTGCAGTTGGTTTAGTGGTCATCTTCAAGGAGGTCGAATTCTTAGCTTGCTACAGCCAGAGAGGGCACATTTCTGCTAGAGAAGACAACACTTGCAGCAAGGGAAAGGGTTGGATCTTGGAGATATTTGGTATTCAGCTTGGGGGGGCTCTTGGAAGCTCATATATTCTTATTTCTATTGTACTTTGGAGGAATTATCAGCCACACACACTATTCTACTATATGTATTCTTGATGTGATCTACTATTGTATGAGGTCAGCTATATAATTAAATAAACTCAGATCTGAGGTATTTGTGGTTATTTCTTGTGTTACTTCTCTTGCATCTTGTTGTGTATATGTCTTTGTTATATCTCTATCATTTACTTGCTGCAAACTCAATAAAAATCATCATCATAAACCCCAACGCAACTCAAGAAGACTAAATCTGCAAACTGCATGACAAAATACCACAACCATAAAACATAAAAACTTAAATGTTCCAATCAAATCCACTTGGGAACATTACAACCTGTCCTTGGTATTCATCATCACAAAGAGCACGAGGACAAACGTTGGAAGACGAAAGGTCACAATGGGAGACGAAAGGCCAAAGGTCTTATCGAACCTCAATAAATACTAGAATTGAACCCAAATAAAGGGCCTTTTCTCTTCAAACATTGTACATTTCTGAACTATTTTGGGAATACAGTGTCAACTGAAATTGAACATCTTTTCTTTGGAGTTTTCATTTATTATTGTTGAAACTGCTAATAAGGAGAATCCCTCAGGGCCAACTTTTGGAGAAGGAATTAATTTGTGTGTGAGGCAATCTAAGCAGTGAATTATTTCAAGTGAAGATGAATGCATATCATATGGACTATAAGAATGCTAGTTTGTTTATGGATTAATTCTTGTGCAATCTATCATATTATACAATTTTTAATTGTTTCTTCGAATAACTTTGTGCCTTGAGCTTTCCGAGTTGATAATGTGTGCATTGTTGTAATTTGGACTAATCGGGTTATATGTATGTGTACACACTTGTTTCTGATTATGCTCTTCTATTCCAGCTATCTGTGTAGGAGTTTATGTAGGATTCGGTTTCATTTTTCAACTCGCCAATTACTTTAGTTTGCTCCTAGCTAGGATAGGTTAGATTAGATTAGTAATAGACTAATTTTCATTTCATACATAGTCTTCATCTACATCTTTGCATTGCATATCCGCTCATCATCCATCCTCATTGGCAAATCAATTTCTAACCGACCAAAACCCTAAAAACATTATCAATGGCAGTCGAGCCAAATTTCGAATGGGACTCCTAATCCAAATAGTGCATAGTCTAGTTGGGACCATGTACTGGGGAGTACCCTTGTTGTTGTTGGGTGAATTTAGACTCGTCAACACCGCTATGGATTTATTAAATCGATAAGTGGGTTTATTTATATATTCGTTATTTCTAGTTTCCATTAAATTTATGTATAAAAGAGAATACTCTCTCCATTATTCGGGGAGGACTATTAGAGCAATGTTCGAATGACAATGGAATAATTCATTGAGTTTTTATTTTAATTGTTTTTATAATTTTTGTAGTGTCTAATTTAATTAATTAATTAAATCCATTTTTTTTGTATATTTGTAATAGACTGGTTTATTTTTATTAGTTTAATTAATTCAATTAATTCATGTTGTAAGTGTTGATATAGAATAATATCAGCACATTGTTCTATGGAAGTAGGGCCTACTCCAATAGAACACAATGTTGTGTAGCTTAGGTAGTTTTCTTTAATTTCCCATTGCATGATTTAATTATGAGAGTTGTTAATTAATTGTTGTACGATTCAATTCATCTATGTTGTTAATTATTCAAGAGGGATTGTATTTATTCAGTCATGCAATTGATTGTTCACATAGGAGTGTATTTCATTATGTGTTCAACTCAATGATTGCAATTATTGTTCAAAGTAATGTCAGGGATCATCTTGGAAAGGATTAGGTTTTGATTTTGAGGACTTAGTTAATTTATCTTCTAGCAAGTAATTAATCAATTTCCTTTCAGTGTGTGTGATTTATTTTTAGCAAGCATGGTGTGAATTTCAATTTCTACAAGAGTAATTCAGAGTTTCAATTCTGCAATTAGTTTTACTGCACATAGTTGGGATTTCTTCGGGAAAAAGTTGAGTCATATTCTTGATACCTGCAGGTAGTGTGAATTTCCTTTCCAGCACAATAGTTAGCATATTTACTTTTCTGCAAGTGTGACATATACTTTCATGTTTGTGTGTTTACTTTCCAGCAAGAGTGATTTACTTTATGTTGATCCATATTCTTTATCAACTTGGTGCTTTCATCTAACCATCGATAGGATTTTCCTTATAGTTTATTCTTGTTTATTCTTGTTTATTTTCCTTTGTTTTCTTTCCTCTCCTATCAAAAATTTTCCAACACGCAATCATTTTTCAAACAATGCAGAGCGGGGGTAGCAAAAATATCAAGTCTTTAGGTTTGAAGGTCCATCAGTTCGTAGGTTTTCATTTGTGCATTATACATTTTGCACCTCTTACCTCCGCATCCTCCACATTGCACTTTCACCTTTTTATACTTAGTCATTTTTCAAAAATGCAGATGCAGAGATACATATCATCCGTCAACTTTTTGAGTCTCCAAGTTCGCAAGTCCGCAACCCCACATTCACCAAATACAATTGTCACTTTTCGTTCCCCAAATTGTACCTTTTTTCACTTTTTCAACACTTAGTCAATTTTCACAAAAGCAGATGCAGAGCTACATACTTCCCATTAACTCCTTTCCTTGAGTCTCTAGGTCCGCAAGTCCGCATGAGGTTCACATTCTCCAAAATGCATCTTTTTTATCCACAAAAATACCTTTTTCAATACTTAACCATAATTTCAATCTCAATGCAAACATCCTTACCCTTCCTCATATCCGCGTTCATAGTTCCACAAGTATGCGTTTCCATGTTATACATTTTTCACTTACAAATCCTCATTTTGCACTTTCATACTTAACATTTTCCACCCGCCATGACGTCACATCACCATTTCCCATCACATTCATTGTCCCCGCCACATCAGTTGCCACTCATATAAGCATAATATCGTTATTAAATTCACGACACATTGGTTAAAGCTCGCAATAAATTCAAATCTCATGGAAGTCGACAATATTAAAAGCAATATTTATGATTGATTGAGTTATCAAGGCAATACGTGGTGAAATTAAATAACATCAAATATGCCAAGCTCTAAGTATCGACAATAGCACCACTTTTTGGCTAAAAGCAGAAAAGAATGTCAAGTAATAAAATGAATTGTATTGTGAGGATATAGTGAAAACACTCAGGCATGAGAATCAAGAGTTTTATTGGTCTAGGGCATACAATTACTACAAAGATCTTTCTCCAACCAAGAAGAAAACGAACTTAATTTGGACCTTATGAATAGCATTAGTAGGTTGTGTTCTGGAAGTGATGGACTTCAAAGAGATTATTCAATGGTGCGCAGACAACTTCATCTTTGAACGAAGAATGATTCAATTTCAAGGTCATCAACCCATCTCTCTAGCTCCTTTAGCATTCTTCAAAATGCTAAGATGCCCTACACCTACCACGTGATCAAAAAACGAAGAGGTCGATAAATTTATGAAGCAACATAAGCGAGGAAAGAGGTTTCTAAGAAATTACTTGGAGGACCCAACCAGTAACCCCAATACTTCCAGAATTGAGGTAACTTCATTAAAATACCCATACAGAGAATTTGCATGGTTGTTCACCCACATTATTGGTCTGGAATCTAATATTTTTTATATAAATAAACGTTATATATGCCCTGCACTATGCTTTACATGAAAAATCCATTATTGATTGGGGTAATCTTGTCTCAAGTGAAATTTCTTTCCAATTGAATAACCTCAAAAGGACTTGAAAGTTTTATATGACTTCTTACCTCATTTTCACCATCGCTTATGGCCATGTGTTTGAAGACTTGCCAAGGGAAAAACATGTTGATTTTAAGTTGGAGCTAGTTTATGCATGGTATTCGATCTTGTACATGCATAAAGCTCAATACAATTTTTACTGGGTTCATAGCAACTTCATTTCAAAATTCAAAAAATTGATGTTTGGTCATAGTACATCGAGATTATCCCTGGAAGCAGTTGCCTTTCTCTCAGGGAAAGGAGCTTATGAAATGTCTAAGGAATTTATTGTTATTAGATTGTTTGGTAGTGAGGAGAAGCCTTTCCTTTTACCATTATATGTATAATATAAACTCTTTGTCAAAGAAATGTGCAGACAATACAAGATTTGGGCCCACTTCTTCCATGATAAGAGGAAAAAGAAATTCATACCCCTACCATGGAAAATTGGGAAGTTTATTGTGAAGCATATAACCCACCTTAATGAATTGGCAGGACATCGTGAACAACTGGGCTTGAAGGAAGCTAAATTTGTTGATGGTTTTGACCCAAAAAATAAATTTACTGCACATATGGAAATAGTAGGGTATTCCTCACATTTTACTAAAATTGAATAGTTTCAGGAGGGTGGAGAAGATAATCTACATCTCCATGAAATGGCGACCTACTAAGTTTCAAATGACACAGGAGATATAAACAACACCAATGAAGGACACAGACAACCCTCTGCGGACAAGCGATTTCATTCCTTAATATTTCTAGCTTTGAAATGTGTTTTAGGGAGCGAAGCCTTTTGTCCGCTCCGCATCAGGTTTATGGAGGCAAGTACTAAGTCGTAAAGGAATAGAGTATTGCAAGGCTAGGCCATAAAATATTAAATAATTAGACCACCTTAGCTTAGTGTATATGCCTTCCTCGGGTCCGAGCGCAACAAAGAAGTGACAAATCAAAACCCTAATTCGCTAACAACATCCCAAAGAAGCACTCCATCGAGAAAAAAGAATAAAACTAGTGGAATGGAGACTAGAAAAACATCAATTGGAGGTTTAGACAATGGTGGAGATAAAGACCCACAAAGGAAAAATATTGAAAATTCACATATTACATATACTATTGTGAAAAGAAAAAGGAATACATCATCTGTAGGGTTAAGCATACATGAAGTCGAGGAGAGTCCCCATGCAATGGACATGGACGAGCTCATTGAAGAACCTACCTGGTTTGCACAAAGATTATTGGAAATGAGGGAAATTGTTGATGATATGATTACCCAGGATCCCAAAATATTTGAAGAGGAATCTATTACTTTGCACCATGTAGCCTACAATCGTGAGACTAAGAAATTGTTACTGGGAAAAGTAAATACTAAGAATAAAAGGTCATCGGAAATATTGAAATCTTCAATTGACTTTGATGGAGTAGCACCATAAAAAATTGCAGACTTCCATAGAGCTACTAGATAGGCCTTGAAGCAATCAATTGATAACATGGAAAAACAAAATTTAGAATTGAAGAGGAGGATAAAAGAATTAGAAGTCTCCTTGGTACCAAGACCACTGTTTCCCAAACCTTTGAGTTCAATCCAACTAGCACTTGTGTTAGAGGATACCCTGAAGAGCAAGACAAAGTACAAGGGCTCATCAAGCTTATTGCAAGATATAAGAAAATATGTTGGTGATGTCATACATAAGAGAATTGATATAATCCAAGAAATTTGGGAGCTTGCCCAAAGTATTGCTAGCTTTTCGTCTAGGATACAAAATTTCAAAGAATACTTGCAAAATGACTTAGAAAATGATCAAGGATTTTTCAAGGAAGCTGTAAATAAATTTTCAGCTAAGGTCTCAAGCTTAAATGAAGCTCGTAGGAAAGAACAAAAAATTTCGTCGCCTTACCAAATGAAGCATATCAATGCATGTTGGCTAAGAAGAATCAAAGAATTACAAGAAATGATAAACGAAACTAATGTTCTGAGAAATAAAAAGTTAAACTTGTTGGTCTTACTAAAGAATTAAATGGTCCCAATTTATCGATGGATACCATGATTCTATCATAATAATATTTAATGGGACAACTTAATGCATTAAAATTTGCTTGCGCAAACGAATTGACCAAAACTATAGACTTTTCTGAAGATGAAGTTGAAAAATGGTTAGTTTGATATATCAACGGGGATGATGAAGTGGACGACACATTGCAACAATTGAAGATGGATCTAAGGGAATTTGGAAATCAATTATTTGAAATTAAAACTAAGCATGAAATTACCATGGAACCTTTAAGGGAATACATTGAGGAGTGGTTGAAAAAGGAACATAATTACTGAACCGGAAAATCAAGAATTAGTTACAGTGGTTTTTGCCACCTCGACCACAACATACACTTATAAAGGAATCGGCTACAAGAAAGTAAAGGTTAAGTGTACTTTCCATCACAGTGAGTCAAGCAACAACCTTGTTCCCCTTTTTTTGTCTTTTTCTTCTACGGTCATTTGTCACATTGCCTTTATTTCCCAATATTCTATGAAAACAAGTCTGGCCCTTGATTCGTTTTCTCTCATCTTCCAGGTCTTTTCTTTTTATGGTCTGCGGTAGCCAATCTCAGTCCTCTTTGAAGGGCGAACGCATACTTTTTGTTTAAAGACATTTAATTTGTATTTAAAGACTATATTATTTTTTAGACTCAGAGAGAACTACTTGGGATACTACTTTATTGTATTCTCAAAAACTTTGACGTGAAGCTTGAGTTTCCACAAGTTTTATCCATCATAATCTTTTTGGTGTTTAATGTAATGATCATTTAAAGTTCTCTTATATATGCGGTCCAGCTTTCTTGTCTCTTTACTGTGGATATCTTTTTACTGTCTTGATAAATGTTGTGATGGAAATGTCAACCTTTTATTTATCATACTTATTTTCTTTATCCATGTTGTAAGATATTGTATATATATGGTTTCTTTTTGAAAGGTATATGGTCCCTATATCATGTATTGTTTTGAATAAAAATGTTAGCTTTTTTAGAATCTAGTTCTTCTCAGATTTCATTATAAGTTTATAAGAAAAAGAGGAGTACCACCTCTCTAAAAATGTAGGGGGATTCATATCCTCGTGACATTGGCCTTAAGACCGTAAATTAGTATTTTAGATCAACACTTTCCTCCCTGTGTATTTACTTTCTTGCAAGCGTGATATTTCAATTCTTGCAAGTGTGATTTAATTTCCGCAATTTGTATAACCTTGCGAGAGCTTGAGAATTGTCTATACTCTGACCACAAATGTAATTATTGATACTACAACCACATATCAAACCAATGGGAGAATAGAGTGTAGCTTGCATATACAATGCACAGTAACTTGCAAGTTCCATACGAGCCCCAGATTGATAATTAAATGCACAGTATTTTTAGTTGTCTTTCTGAGAAATTAGAAAGGTGATTAAAAATCCCATTAATCATATCAATGGATTGATGGCTTGAAAGGGAGAGATTGTGCCAAATTACATCAATAAATTATTTCATGGCTCAACAATGAGAAGGCCACGATAACTTACATAAATAAAATGTTCCATGTCTTAACAATGAGAAGGACACACTAACTTACATCAATATCCCAATACTTCATCAATGCATCCTATAATATCAATGGTATAATGTTGCCAAAGTTGCATGGAACAAAATTGAGAAAGATGTATCCCCAAAGTTTGAAAGGGGTGTGGGCATGTGATGAACTCAAATTCTCACTGAAATTGCTCCAAAGATAGGGTCTCAAACCATCCACAAAGGAACCACACATGTGTGGGGTCTTGAACAAAATTTATAACACCAAAACCACTAAGTATGATTATCCTCGTGTGATAAGTAGTTAAAGTCGAATACGGGAGAAACCATCTAGTTATAAATCAATGATAAAAAAATCCTACTAAATGCGAGGTAACCCATCCTTAAGGAAAATGGGCACCAATGTAATAGTGTAAATAAATAATATAAATTCAAACATTGAATGGAACCATTCAATCAAGGAGAAATAATGATAACCCACAACCAAATGTGGGGAAATAGATCGGTGAGGAAAGTGGAACACAAGGTACTCAGTCTTTAGATCAAACACCCAAAGTGTGTCATGGTTAATAATGGTAGATATGTTGGAAGAAAGACAATGATGATTCCCTTCAATGAACATTGGCTAAGAATACATTTGATGAATAATTAAGGTATAGACTCAACTCAAGGGAACATGCCAAACATGGGAAGGGTGAAAAGAGACTTCCCTTGAAATGAAACAATAAGAAAAATATGGACTTCGTAAGCAACCACTTCTGAAAGGACACCATAGGGGATTAATCAACTAAGGTATAGAAGAAGACAGGGGAGAATGAGATTTGATAGTCACCAAGGGTTAATCAAAACTCAATTTCGACAAACCAAGAAAGTAGAAAAAACTCAAATATCATGAAAAATAGGTATAAGAACACTAAATAGCGACTCAATATACATGCTCCATTCAAGGGAGACATTAATGATTACCCATACAAGATTCATGGGGACTTTAAATTGGGAAAATTACCTAACTTGTAATAGTACCTTTATCTCCCAAACCGTTTTATCTTTTGTGTTTTTTTTTTGTATTTTTACATTGGACAATGAATGAAAGAACTGAAAAAGGTGGTGGGTGCTCATGTTGAAAGAAACTTGAGTCTCAAGCACATAATAGACCATGTGATACAAATCAAGCAAAGAAATAGATATAAAATAATTCGTTAACACTTGGGTAGATGCCCGCTCTCCAAAGGACATCATTTGCATGTAATCAATAAGGTAAAGACTAAAGTAGCAAGCAATAAATGGATGTGGACAACAAAAAGCAATGTGCGACAACAAATAGCCAAATAAAAGGTTGGGATCCCTTGTGGGAATGGCTAGAAAGATAAGAGAGAGAAGAATGAGTCTCACATTTCAAACTCAATCTAGAAGGGCTCCTAGTTTGTTGATGGATCAAAATATTTTGCATTAATAGTCGGGCTTAACCTTGGAAATGATGCCAAATTAGATTTCTTCTCATTTGGTATAAGACAACCCTTTTTAATAATGGCCCAACAACCTTTCAATGATCTTTACTAGATGTAGATTAACTCCTAGTATCTAAGATGCAAGTGGTTTAAATGACCTATTTTAAATACTCTAATACTAATTTAAATCTACATCTGAGGTTAACCATGTTATCGCACTGTTTGTAGCTAGGAAGAAAGGCTATAAAGTAGAGATCCAAACTAACGTAACAAGAACATATCCCACCCAATGTCACCATGATGGGATGGTTCTTTCTCTTTAGGGAGGTGAGGCCTAGGGGAGACGTCCTCGGTGCCCTGGGGCTTTGAAGAGGCCAAAGGATAATCAGACAATGAAAAGTTTCCCCCTTCACAGATCACCACCAAAACAGATAGTTCGGCTTATAGCCAACAAAGATAACCAAATAGAACCCCTGCCCGAGAACAAAGCAACAATAAACTGATATATACAGGCTTTGGTTAGTACTTCATATATATCAACGACTATCTAGTATTCAATATAAGCAATTTGAATATAAATATTGACGGAGGCAATGGTTATCAATAACAATAAAGATCATGTCACTTCATCAATAATTATTAAAATGATGAGGCATTCAATGTAATAAACCAACACTGCAATTAACTTATGCCTAAAGCACCATTCAATTGCTCAAAAGACAAAACGTTGTTGCATCAATGATATAATAGCAAAGAATGACGTCAACATTTAGGGTTAGTAGGGTTAGCTAGAGCTAGGGTCAGTGTAGTTAGGGTTTAAGATTTCAAAGGTTTTGAGAGTTGTGTGATCAAATTCACTTCAACACATGGAGGACTCTAGATCAATGCCTTGGAGGGTAAAATGGACTCAAAAGTGAAGGACGCAAGGGTTGAAGGAGGACGACTAAGGAATAGAGGGAAGAGTTCTGAAGTGCTGCAATGGCATGGCCACAGAATCAAAACCCTAGGGGAGAGAGGCTCACTCTGGTGTTTCTATATCAAGGCCTCATGCTCTCTCCTCCTTCCTTAGGTCAACTTGGAAAAACGGCTAGCTCAAATGAAGCACAAAAACAAGACAAGAAGGCTTAATGAGGGAGAGTGTTGCTACAGTAAGGCTCTTTCATCAAACCCTAAAAGAAAAACGGCCCTAAGTGTAGATAACCTAGGCCTGGGACATCTTCTTCCTCTTGAATTATAAATGGTACGGCTAGCAAAAGGGAAGAAGGAAAAGGAGTATAGCTATGGCTAGGCTCTCTTTTTCTTCTTCAATGGCTGAAAGTTTCTCTATCAGGGGACATGAGACAAGGACCTACTTGTGTGCTTGTCACCTAGGGTTTTGATTCAACAAATTATAAATATATGCAAGAAAATAAGACTACAACCATTCATTTAAGAAGTTTTGCAGAAAAATACTTACTATTCGTCAAGAAATAACCATGCAAACCCTAGTTGTAACACCTTCCTTCAAGAGAAACACCATAAAATGCCAAGAAAGTATTCCTTCAACAAATGCGCCTCACTAAATCAACCAAATACCCAATATAGGGCGCAAATTTCAGACCTCCTTATGGAGTGAATGAGTAGTGATGAAAAAATGAGAGTGAAAATCTCTCATTTATACAAAACCTTGACCTAATTTTACATTTTTAGGTCAGGTAAAAGGCCGACAAGGCCAAATTATCAAAATCATATTGTTTTACATTAAATTGTCAAATTAAAACCCTAATTGACCTATAAAGAGATAAGAAGCCCCTCTAAGGGAGGTGTTAGCCCCTTCTAGGGAAAATGGGGCATCCTAGAGAAAAATGTTAGCCCCTTCTAGGGCAAATGGGGCATCCTAGAGCAAAACGTTAGACCTCCTTGGGCTTCTCCAACCTGCCACACGTGCCAATACTGCCCAGTTTGCCTCCCAAAATGTCCATATTGCTGGATGACATCATGGTTATGATGGGTGACATCCTAGGCCTTCCAAGGCCAATGTTCCACTGAAAAAGGGCAAATCCCCCTAGGTCAAGATCTGTCGGGGTGCCTCTAGTGGAACGTCCTCTTCTTCTCCGGTGCAAGACATTGATCCATCTCTGTCTCGTCTCTACCCCATGGTGGGGTCTCAACATCCATCTGATGGGCTCTCCATCCCCATGGAGGTCTGAACTGATCATCTCCCCATGTGTACCGGTCCAAATGGTACTTTTCCGTTGGGTATGGTCCTGCACATCAAAGATTATGCCCTCCATGGGCTCATCAGTCACAGGGATCATAGCAATGTCAATCACATTTCATCATTAATATTATTAAACACATGCATAAAATCCCTAATACATCAATCAATAGCTCAAAGACATTACACAAGCCTGCAATACAAGTCTGGGGAAAAGGACAAGGCTTCCTATTGGGCTAGTGTCCACAGAAAAAGGAAAGTTCCCAGAGAGACCTCATCCAAGCCATGTAAGTGGATGATGTGGTCAAGGGATGTCCAAGCATGTGGGTGCAGTAAGGGCCAAGGATGCAACGTGTTACCTATGGGTACCTTTGTAGAAGGCGAGTTATCCCTGTCATGGATGCATTGTTTCCAAGCCCATTCTTGCCTTTATTATTTTTATTCTTTTATTTGCTTTTTTTGTTCAAAAGCTAATCAGGGGACACTGCCTTGGCATGGTGACGAGAGCTGACAGTGTTACCCACAAGTACTTTTGCAAAGATGAGAAGGTTGGCTCGTGATGAGACCCCCTTTCCCTTGGCCATGCAACCAAGAGTCATTGCCCTGGTGTGGTAACCAGTTGGTGGCAATGTCATACTACTAGGTACCCATGGACCTAATAGGTTGGCTCGTGATGAGACCCCATATCCTCTGATTAGGTCTTGTTTTATTATTATTTTCGGGTCCCTCTTGTTTCTTGATGAGAATCTTTTTATTGCTTTCTCGGGGATCCCTAGGCGAAGCATCTCGAGGTTCATTTTTTATTCATTTATCTTTTACCCTCTTGCTTTTACCTTCAGGGCCTTTAGCCCCTTCTTCCCACGAGGTAAGGTGCAATCCTGAAATAGGTCAACCAAATGCCTAGACAAGGGGAATGGGATAAGTGAGCGGGAAACAAGATGTAAGAGTGGTGTTATGATGGGAGCGGACGATGGATTTTCATAAATCCCCCCAGTGGAAAACCAAAACATACAGACACAGGCCTACTAGGGCACCTTGTCAATCCCCCCAAACATGGTCNGATCCAAGCAGTTGTTAGAGATAAGAGGAATCAAATGCATATATTTAAAGGTTTCAATGATCAAAAGTGACACATACCATGATACCTGGACCAATTACCTCATGGAGCAAGAACCTCTTCTGATACAGGACCAATCTGATGGTGATGGATGATGCTGTTGTTGTCAAGCCAAAAATGATGGGAGAAAAATATGGGTCCTCCAGGGCCATGCTCAGGTCAATCCTGCTCTCGGTACTCCATGTCTAGGACATGTGGGCCTCGAGACATGATCTCCTAGTTATCCCTAAAAAGTGGGGATAACATCTGGCTCCAACTCGGGGACATGTGCTCACCGTAGAGAACAAGAGAACCTCAACATCTCTGGCATAACCTGCAGACCTGCTCTATCTCGGTAGGGGTATTAGTAAAAAAATTGGGGTGGTAATGCCACCCCAGCATACA
>SNQJ01S0017584.1:165932-184908 GCA_010110895.2 Picea sitchensis | reverse complement strand
GAGATCCAATACCACTGTACCCACCCGCATGCAAACCCGTAGGCGATCTCAGGATGATCCGCGCCCTATAAACCCTGGTCGCTGCTAGACGCGTCCCTGCAACCAAACAGTACGCTGAAACACCGAATCCGCTTCTCCAAAACGCGAGCAAACGCTCAGGCAAAATGCTGCAACACCATTCTGTTGCCCTGGACCAGACTGCTACTCCAAAACGCGAGTGGGGACACGGGCGAATCAATGGGTGTTGAACCCTGGGTGCTCGGCTGCTTCAGATCGCTTCCTGCACTCGAGTACCAGAGCGAGGCGGCTAGGGTTTGGGCCCCTCATTTCCAAGAGTCTTCAGATTGTTGCCCTAGTAGAGATCCACAAATCACCCCATATAACACAATTTAGTTTAAAATTTTTATTATAGTTTAGTTTTTCTTTTAAAATTAAAAAAAAATAATAATAATATAATATAATTATGTTTTAGTATATTTTTTAGTTTAGGTTTTTTTTCTTAAAATTTTATTAAAAAAATTGTGTTTTCACTTCTTTTTCTTTTTTTCAATTTTTGTGTTGTAAATTTAGAGTTTTTGCATCGCATTTCTCTTCTTTTTTTTAAACATTTAGCTTTACTCATTTTTTAATTATTTTTTGAATTTTGTTTTTAAAAAGTTGATTTGCAATTTTTTTTTTAATCATTATTTTTTCTTTTTTATTTCTAAAAAAAATTGTTTTTTTTCCTTGAAAAAAAATAAATTTAGGGGTATTTTTTTTCTTCAATTTATTTATTTTCTTAGTGTAAATTATTAAAAAAATAAAATTAATTAGTAAATAAATTATCAAGTAATAACACTTTTAGATTTAGAAGTCAATTTTCAGTATTTTATTTGCAATGGTGTCAGTGGTCAAGATCACGATTTCAATTAGGTCATATTTTTAGCTCGCCCGATTGTCGATTTCGCTAGATATAAAAAAAAAAATAGCACTTTTAGATTTAGGAGTTGATTTTCAGTGTTGTATTTGTGGTGTTGCGAGTGGTCAAGGTTAGGTTTCAATCAAATCATAGTTTTAGCTCCCAAAAAAAAAGTGATGCTACCATTAGCATCACTTTTCAATTCAAAGGTCAATTTCATGGTTATGTCTGCAATGTCAAGGTTGTGATTTCAAACAAGTTGTAATTTTAATCACCTCCCAAAAAAGGGTGTTACCAGTAGCACCACTTTTTTATTTGGGGGTTGATTTTGGTGTTTTTTACCCAAAAATTTCATATTTTTGGCCTAAAATTCTTGTTTTGAGGTCACGGTTCTCGTTAAGTTGGTAACTTTGTTGTTCTAGCTATGGTTTATTTTCTTAATTTTACAGTATATGTAAATGCATATGTTGTTTATTTTGAAGCAAATTCTATGATTAAATTTCACCATGATTTCATAGACCAAGATTTTTGCATTCCTCGAGAATGTTAAACACATCAATAATACTATCACATAAATATGTAACAATAAAATTAACTACTAATAAACACATCAATAATGCTATCACATAAATATGTAACAATAAAATTAACTACTAATATTTTGAGCAGTTTTAGTTGTATTAATTTAAAATGTACAAACACTAATTGGTCATTTCCCCTCCCCTCTAGTAAGAGGTGACTACTCATTAACCTCACTTCATTGTTATGAGCCCCTCCCATCATAGATGACTATTACTTTATTCTTTCTCATTGGTCCATTGTACAAATTTGAAATCATCCCCACCTTCCTCCGGCTATTCACTATTGATTTACTAGATCCAAAAGCATGCCCTTGTCAATTCTTAGTCTTAATTTATGTACTTGAAATTGAGTCAAAGAGGTTATTTAGTAAATCTTTTCTTAAAAAAAAAATGTTTTTGAATTTACTTTGATACGTACTATCTTTAAATTATGTTATTATACTTAATTACATGATATACTTGGATATTTGTCATTTCATTTATAACAAACAAGTTTACTTTTAATATTTTTTCAAATTATGTTATTACACTTAAATTCATGATATACTTGGGTATTTCAAATTATATTATTATACCTAATTCTATGATATACTTGGAAATTTGTCATTTCATTTATAACAAGTTTATCTTTAATTTTTTTTTCAATCAATCATAAAACTTTAATGTTTTTTCAATTAATCAATAGAAATTGTTATTAGTCTCTATGGAAACTTGAAAATTTGTCATTTCATTTATAACAAGTTTACCTTTAATTTTTTTTTCAATCAATCATAAAACTTTAATGTTTTTTCAATCAATCAATAGAAGTTGTTATTAGTTTCTATGGAAGGTTAGCTACTATTGTAACAAACGTGTTAATGTTGACTTCCTATTAGTTTAGTTATTCACTTTATTTTATTTTATTGACATTCTTAAATTTTACATAGAAGCAATTAATAATTATTTTTTGGTGATTTATTAATTAGATTTATATTCATATTTATAGAACATAAGGTTTGAAGTTTTATTGTCAACCTCTTACAAATCAATAAGAGTTAATCAATGGTGTAGGACAAAAGCTTTTATAATTTGAGCTATTTAAACAATTTTTTTAATCCACCTGCTAAGTAATTTTTATTTGAAATCTATATCAACATTTATGAAGTTTTGGGAGAATCAATGAAGACATTTTATGGTTTCAATATTTATACTACACATTAAAAATAATTAAATTTTGAAGATTATGTTAGTGAGAAATAAATAAATTTCATTCTCTCGAACTTGTTAATCCATTAATATTAATAATCAAAGTTTAAAGATTATGTTAGTAAGAAATAAATAAATTTCATTCTCTCGGACATGTCAATCCATTAATATTAAGGATATAACACATTATTTTGTAAGGAGAAATATATATCAAATAAGCTAGTCCTCTATTTTTCCTAAGTTTTGGCCACCTTATTCACCGCCATAAGCTTGGTGTGATATATTAAAAATGCATTGGCTAACTTCTGAAAATTGTTGCTTAAATGTTGCAGAGTTTGAACTTGCAATGGAGTGAAGCATGATAAAGAACAATAGCTTCCAAGACCACGTGAGAAAACAAAAACAAAAAAAACAATGTGAGATCTTTCCCTTAATCTTTGTTCCTCAAGGCAGTTGTTACTATGCTACTTTGCTCTAGTACATTGTTGTTATATGAGGTGTATATTCATTCATTTGACTTATTTCCTTTCCTCCTAAAGGGTTACTATGTTAATCTTTTCTTTTTCATTTGTTCATGGATACAATTCATCATCTATTCACAAATGCAATTCATCAGTAGAAAATTCCATGCATGTTCTCATTTGCAACCTACAAAATTTTCAAGAATTAGTAATAATGTAATAGCATATTTTTCAAGATGATTGAATCATTGAAATATAGATTAATACATTGTTTGTTACTAAAATATGGAAATATAATTCAATATATTGTATAAAATCAATACCTTTATCTGTTAATGAATCATTGGAATATAGATCAATACCTTGTATCAAATCCACAATTGTGCATAGATTTTAGACAACTTTTCCTTTCTTCCACTCCTTTTGGTAGATTGTTGAGCCCTCTTATCTATAAAAATATCGTAGTATCAATTTGTTAGTTAATTGTTGAACTAGTTAACTCTTAAGATTGATTTATGTCAAATTTCACTAGGGTGGGCATAGAACACAATTATTTTTCTTGCATGAGTTAAATTAGCTTATGAAACTAAATAAGTGTGGTTGTTCCTTGCAATGGGTATTTTGTCTCTATAGTTTTAAAACGTTACTTTCCACATAACTAGTTGTGCTAGTTAATGTACTAAAGGCATAGATTACAAATGTTTTGATTGCTTAGTTAATGGAAAATGATTTATTAATTCAATGGGTTGAAGAGGGCATCATTTGTTTCTAAATTGGTAGTGTTGATGGAGTATGGCACATTTTCTAAACTCCTCTAGACTCCTATCAATAATATCCCTTAATGATTCATTCGTTTGGATGTACGTTGCATTATTTCTTAATGCAAAGAGTTTTCTTGCAAAGAAAAAAAGAATTATATAAACTTATACTAAAGGTCTCGGCCTCAAACAATCAATCCGAATCATAATCCATTTGAAGTCAAATCTAAACGAACAAGAAAAAAGAATTCTAAAAATGTGTATTTATGATCCTAAGCTCAAATTCTTAATAGATCATCAATCCAAACCATAAATTGTTTGAAGCCAAGTATAAATGCATGGTTGTTTTCTACTTATATTCACACCCATTCCTTTTTATAAGAAGAGTGTAAGATAATCAAATATGCATATTTACTAAATGTTTGTAATTCCTTCCAAGAACTTGAGGCAACTTAATCTCTTTTCCAAAAAATCTATGAACTTATAGGTATCATCACCAGATGCAAGGACAACAAAAGAAAATATGATTTGAGGATATAGTACATGCTTATAATTCTTCAAATAATTAGATGCAACTTGTGTTTTGCATGAAATTTCTTTGAATTTACATGTATCAAGAAGAAAATACAAGGCAGGAAAAGAAACTTACTGGAAGTTCACATGTATCCAAGTCTTGTGGCCTAATTTGCAAGTAGTTACTAAATGATTTTGTCTGTATATTTGAATGGTTACTTGATGTTTGAAATAAATGTGTGACTTCTAAGACTAGAATTTTATAATGTTGGAAATAGAATTTAGTGGTTGATGTTTCAACTAAAAAAATCGCCATAAATTTTGGTGTGTTGGGGAGAGACATGGACTCTTGCCACAAATATATTTTGAGATATTCACTTTGCTTCTCTCAATATTACTTTTAGTTTATTTTGTCATTTGTTTTTAATAGGTCTAACTTTTTTATTTACAATCATGCTCTTATGCTAGACACAAACATTGTTTTAAATTTGGTTGATTGTTTTTTATTCCTAGTAGATTGTAACATACCCTAATAGTCCATGAAATATAACATTGAACTGGTTATTTTTAAGATGTGGAGAAACAATATAGACTTCTCCTTCTGCCATGTTTCGTGAAAGAGGATATGCATACCTAAAAAGGGAAACATGTGCCAAGTCGGAATGCCACCACATATTTACAGGTTCTATGAGGCCCTTTCTTATCAAACTATCCCAACCACCACATATCTACAGGTTCTATGAGATACTTTCTCAACGAACCATCTCAGCCATAACCCAAAATGTAGGGTGATAGAATTGTCTTATCGATGATATTTTAAACAGATTAATATTCCAATGCACAAACTAAGTATACTCTATATTATGTACCAAGGAAAATGATAACCAAGTCATAAATATGAAGATGCAAAAGTTGTTGGTTTTACACATAATTGAACAATGGAATTCAACGAACCAAGGAGAGTGGGAAGAAACTTCATCTCGGGCAAACAAGCATGGTTGTGTCTTTTCTCTCAGTGGTCAGCCTATCCAATAGATTACTCCCACTAATTGGCCTTCAAAGGTCTTATAGGTAGGCCTGGACAAGCATTGTGAATAGGAATAGAAGTGTTTGTCAATACTAGAGCCTATTGAAAGATCTGAGACATCCTAGGTTTCAAGTGCATGGCCTTAGGCATTTCTCAATCATACTAGATCATTGATGTTGTAAAAAAAACTCTTCTACATTGTGTTGAATTTTCTCTTTGTTTTAGAGATCTTAGCATTGGTATTTAACTAGTGCAATGGGAACTTGGGAGCAATCTAAATTTGGGTTCAACACAAAGATGGTGAAGTATGCTTTTGGACATTTGGCAAAGTGACCCTTGCTTGATGCAACGTAATGTTTCAAAAATATCTCACACATGCAACCATACACTTTAATTTGCATTGAGAAAGCCATCAAAAGTTAATTCCTATCTGGACATGATGCATCAAAAATGTCTCACATGCAACCGTACACTTTAATTTGCATTGAGAAAGCCACTGAAAGTTGATTCCTATCTGGACATGGTGCATGACACAACACATCATGAACACTTTGTACAGATGTAGTGAGAGTGTGGGCATGATCTTAGATATGTGTCAAAGCATAATAAATCAGTTTTAGATCTTTGTACAAATGTAATGAGCACATGGGCATGATCTTACTTATGTGTCTAGGTAGAAAAAAAAAAGTTATAGAATACAATTTACATGAACTTGTAAGTATTTGATTGTGTAAGTAATTAAAAGTTAGCCTCAACATAGGTATTGGAATACATTTACAGCTGGCCTCAATTAGTTACCTAATACATGCTAACAAGACAAGTCAACTTTCGATTTTACTTTGATACATGGAATTTTGTATAGATTATTCATAAATAGGGATTCCTTATAAATAACTTTACGATTTTCATCAAATGTGATATCTCAATAGGAATAGAAGGATGTAGAAATAGGAACAAAATGTTACAAATATCCATGTTGTAGATAGCCAATCGGTATCCCCCGAACAAATTATTTGCAAAAAGTCGCATCACGAAATTATGCACGCATCCCTCTTGCAAATTGTTGATTGTAATGGTACGTGTAAAGCCTAATTTGAAGTGAAGATGAAACGAAGATTGATTTTCAATATGATGATTAATCTCATCTAAAGGATCTATGATGACAAACCAAATTGCTATATTGAACTAAGGTTGGCTATTTCATTTCTTTTACACAATCTTATTACAGAAGAATTAATATGTTTCCCTAAATTAGAAGCAATATTAATTGTAGGTATTTTATCTTTTTTGTATATAGATATAGTAACACGTGCATTTTGTATGTCAATGTGACAAACGTGCAAGATTTCAATATGAAAATATATTCAATGAAGCAAAGATAATTTACAACATTCAACTATTCAAGCTCCTTTGGTTAAGAAGTAGTGAATTGGGGGTATCTATTACACCAAGTCATGCAATAATTTCCTTTGCTTGACCCCAAACATAATCACAAGAACAAGCGAACCACACAAGGAAAACAAGTTGTTTGGGAGACTTGAACCTTGGTCAGGGAAATAACAACACTCTATTTTCATTAACTAGCTAAGCCTAACAAAACTTTGAGGATGAATCTTTTGGAAATGTGGAAGTATGTTATGGACCTAATCTTATTCATATCATTATCTTTGTTACTCTCCTAGTAGTAGCCTTCCCTCATCTATCATTCTTCTATTACAGGTTCTCTTTAGTATCATAGGTGCCTACTTTCCTCCTACTACACTGGCATAATGAGTTAGTAACAGAATGAATACCTAACCTTGATCTATTTATGTGTGTGTTTGTGTGTCTGTGTGTGTGTGTGTATCCCCGGATGGGGTGCATGAACTGACAGTCGAGGGGGTGGCATGTGGGAAGGAGGGATGGATTACATGCCCACAAGCACCCACTTCTCAGTCCATTAAAATGAGCACAGTCCCATGCAACAACAACTTTGTACATCCCACCCTCTTATGTGATGTGGCGATCTCGACGACAGATGAAAGTTAATGGGAAGGTTCAGGTGTAGGAGGGGACTCAATTGCCACCCCGGGAAATGAATTACCCTCATTCTAAGAGGATTTTGGAAGAGATCATGGGAAACATGCTTATTATTAGGCTTGCATGGGGTGTTTTCAAACTTGTTATCTTCTTGTTAATTTGGTGTTGCATTTCTGTTGTTAATGGCTTGTTGGTCGGATTGATGGTATCGCCAGTGCTCCCGCCATGGCTCTACGTAGTGCCAAGAAAGGAAAGGGTCCCTCTGACTCTACTAAGGTTGTCGCAGAAGTAGAAGCAACCACTATTTCTTTCGCCATTGTCATCGATCCACCCTCGTAATATTTTATGTAGTCAATTGAGGGGGATGTGAAGGTTATCAGGGCTTATTGTGAAGACTAGGAGGTAGACAAGAAAGTGGCCCCTTTTGTCCCTAACCTAGGCTCCAGCATTTCGAAGGACACCAAATTCTTCTGCACAGTTGAGTTATACATGCATACAAAGGTTTTTGTGGCCTAGGATGTTGGCCAAGGAACCAGAATTTAGAGAATTCAAGTTGAGGATGGAATCATAGGAAAATCAGAACAAGATTCTACTTACCCTGGTCTCTTGGCTTGTTAAGAATCAAGGAGGTAACATACAATTGGTCTCTGATAACATAGCCTCCACCTCTCAGGTGCCTCCTTCGGGGATATTTGACGACGGTTCCATGAAGGCTCTCCCTCCAGCTCCACCAGCATGAAAGATTTGGCGGGCTTCATTTCTCTTTACTTTTTGGTTGCTAGTTTTATCATAGTTTTCCGTTATTATAGATTAGATACTCGGACTCTTGACAGTAATTTAAACATCTTAAGTTTTTTTGGCCTCAAATTAATATTCTGACCTAGTTTCCCTCTGGGTAGGTCGACAACCTCTCTAGATAATCAATTTTGGAGGTGAACAACTAGGGCCATTTCCACGGGCCATGAATTTCTATATATTATGTTTTTAATATATAAAAAAAAAAAAAGTGTATCCACAAATGTGTGTGTGTGTGTGTGTGTGTGTGTGTGTGCGCGCGCGCGCGCACGTGTGTATCTTCTAAGGAACAACTCATGGGGAAACCCATAAGAACTTCCTTGCATTTCACAAATCATACCCAATGCAAACCTATTGATGTTGATTATAGTGTCTGACCTAGTAGGGACATCAAGTGAGGCATGCAACAGAGGTGGCTAGTCAAGGGAATAGACCCTGAGACCTCATGCAGAGTGCATATATATATATATAAGGAGACTCATTGACAAGTATCTTGTGTTCTAGATTATTTTATTGTAATTCGATGATTTAACCCCTTAAAGTGACTTCTTAAAAATATTTTGCATAGTCTTAGAATGACATTGTAAAGATTATCATAACAAGTATTAATCACTTCCTCTCATTTTGCAAATGATACCCAATGTAAACCCATCAATGTTCCCCTAAATATTCATACCTTTATATATCAATAACCTAGGTTAGTGGAAGTAGTACACTCATTGTTGTGAGATATATCTTTACATCATTGGATATAAACATTTTAAAGGGAAAGATATTTATAATGATTATCCACTAGACATACATGAAATCACTAAATATACTTATACAAAGCTAAGAGGGCATTTTTGCAATATGGAAAAGGAGAATCAATCTTCCAAAATTGGTTACTAATAAAATAGGATAGGTTAATGAGGGATTGGCTAGCTAGTGAAAATAGGGTGTTGATTTTTCCCTGACCAAGGTTCAAGTCTCCCAAACAACATGTTTTCCTTGTGTGGTATGCTTGTTCTTGTGATTACTTTTGGGGTCAAGCATGGGTAATTCTTGCATGACTTGGTGGAATAGATACCCGGGTTCACTACTTCTTAATGAAAAGAGCTTGAATAGTTGAATGTTGTAAATCATATTTGTTCATTGAATATATTTTGAATTTTCATATTGAAAAGTTGCACGTTTGTCACATTGGCATACAAAATGTATGTGTTACTATGTCTATATAGGAAAGATAAAAGACATACAATTAATATTGCTTTGAATTTAGGGAAATCATATTAATTCTTGTGTAATAGGATTGTGTAAAAGAAATGAAATAGCCAACCTTAGTTCAATGTAAAAGAAATGAAATAGCCAACCTTAGTTCAATACAACAATTTGGTTTGTCATCATAGAGCCTTTAGATAAGCTTAATCATCATAATGAAAATCAATATTCGCTTCATTTTCACTTCAAATATTAATTTTGTTGAACAAACAAATTGTATCATAATCATAATCAATATACGAGGTTGACCAACACTTCAAAACACTATAAATTTGTAAGATATATGATTACATAGCTAAGGGATTCCATCTACTACAATTTAGATATATTCTCGAAACATTTAGAAGCAAGTAAGTTTATTACAATAAAATATTCTTGGAATGAAAATATTATTATGTACCAAGAAAGAATGAAAGACTTTGATAGGAATGATCTGCAACGTATCTAACTATATAACAAAGTCTCAAGCAATTTCATGGAGTAGATAATGAAAAAAAGATGTAAGTAAAAAACTAATAAATAAATTTGTAATTCAAAATATATTTTAAATCAATTTTAATAGTGTTGCGATCATTTATTGCATAGACTCAAATAAACATTTAGAGATCCATATTTAATATTTACTCAATCATAACCTAAGCTTAAGTTACTAGAAACAAGAAATGTGACAATATCAAGAAACAAGATTGAGGTTGTGATATATATATATAAGGAATAACCTCATGGGAAACCTTCCCCGTGTTCTCTGAAATTTCTAGATGGATGACAGATCAACTACTAGTGATAACCTGAAAGGGCCAAACAAAAATGGATCTCAATACCTCTTGTGAACTTTGCACATGAGCATATTACCAATTGAATGAACCCTTGAGGCTAAGAAACACACACACACACATATTCCCAAGGGGGTTAGTTCAACCAATGGTCACTAATGCTGCTAAGAATTTGGCTAGTTTCATCCCAACAGGTGCCATGTTTGAATATGTGTGGGGTTAGTGCAACCGATTGTCACCAATGTTGCTAGGCATTTGGCTAGTTTCATGCCATCAAGTGCCCTATACAAATACCCCTAGGCTAGGTGCACTAGTATATCCCAATAAGTTTACTAGGGATGCCATCTATGAATATGGGGAAGTATCCATTGGTCTTTTCCACAAGAGTTTCCTTGGAATATGTGTATTTGCATGTGTAACAATGTTGTCATATTTTTTTTTGTGTAACAATTTTGTCATATTTTTTCTATGTCATGAATTTCATAAACACAAGATTAGAGATTAATGATCAACTCACAATTCTGACAGAATAAGTTTGCATTTAGTTATGCATGAAACTATATGAACAAAAACACCATTATCATTGCTTAAGAGTCAAAATCTATATAATTATTGTATGATATTGAAGAAATTTCAAAATTTGTCATACATTATGAAAATGCTACAAAAACTTAAAACATGGTCTATGACAAAAACATTAGAATCTAGGAGTTGGTCTATGAAAAAAACATTAGAAGCTAGGAGTTGGTCTATGACAAAAACATTAGAAGCTATAATGGCTCCTAATAAGGAACATCATCATACAAAAAGTAAATTGTCTTCCATGTTCAATTGCCCCCTTTACAATAACCCTACATAAAAATTGAACCTTTTTTTTATCATGGTGGTGTACCCCTTGTAAAGATCAATGTCTATTCAAGAGGCCCTTTACATCATCCTCAATAACCTCAAGTGGAAATTCATCATTGTTGCCATCCATCGAGCCCCCATAATCCCACATCCTCTGCATTTGTGTGGCGTAATTTGTTATGCCTCACTAGATGGATGAAAGTGTATTCACTCTAGTTGTGTTCATAGGTTGATGAAGCGTTCATGTAGTAAAATTAAAAATATATAATGAAGGAACAACTGATACTAAGCAACATGTGTCGATAATTTCAACTTTTGAATTAATAACAATGGTAAACACTTATAAGCGAAATTGAAATTTTGGACTTAACTAACAAAGGACGCGTTTTTTCCCCCATGTTTCTCCCAAAAGTTCATTGTTCTAATATTAACACAAACATAGTGAACATCACCATGGGAAAATGGCACACTGATTTGATGTACATTTCATATTATGGCCCTCTATTAGAAGATAATATTTATGAGTATAAGCAATCCAACCCTTCAAAAACCCCACATTTGTCCATGGTTCTGTATGAAACCATTTGGAATTAAGTGAAAGTCCCAAACCATGAACAACGTTCTAAAGCATCTTCCACCTCACCTTGAAATTCACCCACACAAGTATCTAAAATATCAAATTTATAAGACCATGTCTGACTACTCAAGTATTGTCCATCATCTAATCAAAGCACTCGTAAGCATCTCCCAAAAGTGGTTGGTCTCTATCACAAAGAAAATGATATCCTTTATGGGGGCATAAAGGGTCACCATGTCCTTTTCCCTGTCCAAAAATGGAGTTGAAGCATGCCAAATAATAACACTCATATAGTCAATGATTGATGAAGTAGAGGCTTGGATCCTCCATCTCTCCCAATCGAAAGACATCTCCATCTCTCTATGATATTGTGTCACTTCAAAGAAGTGATCAAGAATGATAGATGAAGAAGCTTTTAGGGTATCTTGATCTCATGCAAAGAAGTAGCTGCAAGGTACTATGTTTCCTATAAATGGCTTGGGACATGGAATGATTCTCAATGAATTGACACATTTTTTGGCAATTCCTAACCGTTTCATAAATCCATTCAAATCCTTCAACAACAATTTCATGTAATGAACAACACAAGGAATCCAAAATATGTCTAGATACTCATCATCAATCATCTTCCCAACAAAAAAATTATTGGTCACATTATCCTTAATAATTTTTACTACATCCTCACAACCACCTTGATCAATTGCCCCCTTTAAAGACATTGGCCAAATATGTAGCATATCTAGTCCTCCATGGAGTGTCATGCGATTTAAGAAACATGGCAGTTCTTGGAGAGGACACAAAACTATTAATAACAAATATTTGGGTTATCTCAATGCAACCATGAAAAATAATAGAAGCCCCTATTTCATTCCAAATATTTGTTATACCTCGTAGTCTAATTTCAATACAAACTTTCTCATTCAAACCAACAATGCATAATTTCTCACAAGTAGGGGCACATATCCTTTGGACATGTTATTTACCAATTTAATTCCCCCCTTCAAATTGAAGGAATGAAAGGAGTATATGGTATCTTCTCACACAATGAAGGCACTGCAAGGTATTATGTTTCATATAAATGACTTTGGACATGGAATGGTTCATAATGAATTGTATATATTTTTTGGAATTCCTAATAATGTCATTAATCCATCCAATATCATTCAAATACTTCAGTGATAAGTTCATGTAATGAACAAAGAAAATAGTCCAAAATATCTCTACATATTCATCATTTATCATCTTTCCATCCAAAACATTATCTGTCGTACAATCAAGAATGAGTTGTGTTACATTCTCACAACCAACATGCTCAATTTCCCCCTTAAAAAATTGTCAAATATGCAACATATCTAATCCTCCATGAAGTTTCATGTCATTTTAAAAACATGGAACCCCTTGGAGAGGACACAAGAATGTTGATAAGAGGTTTCTAGGTGGCATTAGTCCAACCGTCAAAAACAATAGAAATCACTTATTTTTACATATTATATAGTGTCGTTTCAATGCAAGTTTTTTCTCTCAAAATAACAGTTCAAATTTTCTCATGACTGGGGGGCACATACCCTTTGGGTGTGTTATTCACCATTCTTATTGCCTCCTTCCAATAGGGCCCTAGTATTGTTAAAGGGTGTACCACATCCAAAAAGCCTCCCAATCACAATCATTTAGATCAAACATCTATGTTACACACTAGTGCACATGGTGGCCTCCATTCTCCTTGGCCTAGGATAAAGTGTCGGGGATTTGTGGTTGCTCTAGCATATAAAAATCCTCCAAATTATTTTACATGCAAAAAATCACCTAGATTTCCATAGAATCAAATTATTTTACATGAAAAAATCATCACATTTTCCACAAAATATATAAAAACTTTACAAATTTAAGAAACAATACAACATATGTTGCAAGATATTTGTAATTGACATTTTAAGAATTATAAAAAATTGTCAAGGTTTCTACAATACTTGAATATTATGGATCCTTAAACTCACCACATCCCCCTTCCTTCTTCAAAATCATCTATTTTCTTTAACATTAGAATACTTTTGTTCTAGGTCAAGAAATGCCTTAAAACATGACCAACACCTATAATGCATTTTTCATTGTAGAAAACATGATAGATCCATAAACGCTACAAAAAAAAAAATAGTTATAAAACCCTAAATGTCGACCAACATTTCTTCCTATTGTTATTTTCCAGAAGTCATAACCTTTTCTAGAAGTCGACCAACATTTCCTATGAATCTCAACATGCTCCTAGGAATCCCTCAATGTTTGAGTGAACTATCTAGGTCTTCTGACAAAAATGGAAGGGGATATTATCTCTCGCTCTACACCTGAAGGATAGCAATCACTAGTGACCCAGGATCAACCTTCAAAGTTTCATCACCGTCATTCTTTGTCACTAGAATAGGCTCATGAGACTTCCTAGATGCAAAGTCTTCCTCAAACTTTACTTCCCTACTTACTATTGTCTTCCTCTGCTATGAAATATAGGCCCTATAATCCTTTGAGGTCTCACTTTAACCTACAAATAAACCCTTCTTATTGGATGGCTCCAACTTGGTCCTCTTCTTTATTAGTAAATGGATATAAATTGCCAAAGATGTGAAAATGACTCACTTATAGCTTCACACCAATGAATGCCTTCTCTGTTGTCTTGTCCTCCAAGATCCTATGAGGACACCAATTCTGGATGTAGATTGTTGTTACATGCCTCTACCCAAAGAAACRCCAACAAATCCTAGTCATGTATCATGGCCTTAATAGACCCCATGATGGATCGATTATTTCGCTCTGCAACCCCATTTTTCTTTGGGTTGTACAYAACAGTCAGTTTCTTCTTGATTCATGYCKGCTTGCAAAAACCCTCTAACTCCTTAGAGGTATACTCTCTCCTATTGTCTAATCTCTCAAGAATTTGATCTTCTTCCATATCGGGTTTTCAACTAGAGATTTTCACTCCTGATGCCCGCTAAAGACCTCATCATTGGTCTTTAAGAAGTAGATCCAAGTCCTACGAAAGAAATCATCAATAACGGAAACAATAAATGCATGCTTCATGTTATTGATGCTACTAACATTGATCCACAAGCATCTGAATGTACTAGGTCCAAAATCCCCTTAGACTTATGCTCGCTACTTGAAAAAACAACCTTGGCATAATTACCAAGCATGCACCCTCTACATACACCATGCTACTCAATACTGAAATCTGGAAGACCTATGACTATCTTCCTCAAAATAGGCAACACCCTGTGATGCAGGTGCCACAACTCGCACAAGATGTTGTTATTATGCACTTGGGCTCGAACCAGTTCACCTTGCAACCTATACAAATTACCTTATTTAACCCCTATTACCTGAGTTGTAACTAGGATAGATTCCTTCAATTTGACGAGGACTTGTTGGTTCTTGAACTCCATTGTAAATCCATTATCTTACATAACTGAAAATGAAAGAAAGAATAACCTAGTACAATAAAACATCGTCAAAATCTAAAGAATTACCAAGCTCAAGTTGGAAGGGAATAGTACCAACTACTATTGGGTACTTGGCATCATCACTAAGCTCAACATGTACTTCTGAGTCCAGCTTCTCCATACTAGAAAATAATTGTTTTGTCGATATCATATGTCGAGATGCCCCCTTGTCCACATACCACACATTCCTCATAATTGTGTTCGTAGATAGGCAAGATACCAACAAGAAATCCTTCTTGAACTTGACAGTAAACTTGTTCATCTGAGTTTCTATAAAAGTTGCTACATGCTTCTAGTGTTGCTTCCCTTTATGCGTCTTCTTCTATGGACACTGTGATGTATAAGGACCATGTTTATGACAAATGAAGCACTTGATTTTACTCTAGTCATTTCCTCGCTGTGAGGTTGACTCCTCACTCTTTCCTTTACCCTTGATGGGTCATTTACCTCTACCCTTATTTGACTGACCAAATAGAATTAGGTTTCCATCACCACTCTTCTTGTTGGCCTTTGACTCCATCCAAGTTTCCCCCTAGATACAGTGGTCCCACAATGTCTCAAAGTTTGGAAGATTCTCCCAAGCACAAATACTTTTGACAAATGGTTCTCATAAAGCTAGGAATTCATTCAGTGCCATGTTCACTAGCTCTTCATATGCAACATTCTCCCCAACTGTTGCAAGTTGATCACGAACCTGCGTGACCTTCATATGGTAACTGGTGACTAAATCTGATTTGGTCATCTCTATGATCTGAGTTTGCTCCACAAGATCATCATCATGTTTATATTCTCACACTGGTAGACTTATGAGGGCATCGCACATCTCCTTTGATGTCCTCTTCTCAAATAAATGAGGGATCAAATGATCCTTCATGGCATCCAAGACCATTCACTTGGCCTCCACTTCCCTCTTCTTGTGAGCTGCCAACTGCTATGGATCTGTAGGCAAAGGCACATTGTCCTTGACAATATCCCAGAGATCAATATCTTCGAATAAGAGTGTTACCCTCACCTTCCACGATAAAAAATTTGAGGCACCATACAATCTATCCCTTAAGCTAGCTAATACCATCTCTGAAATCTGTTGCAAAAAATCCCAAATCTGAAAATTAGGTTTGAAACACTCTAATCGTTGGTCCTTCCCTACAATTGATTTACTGCTACAAATCTCTAAGAATCTCAATCAAAGAAGAAGCACTCATACCATGTAAAAATTCCAACCCTGAATGATTGGCATCCTTATGATCTCAATTAAACAAGTAAATTGTTGAATTTAATTACGTAGAAATTAAATTTCAGACCATAGCATCAATCACACAATAGCTAGAAATCAAATAAATGAAATATAAAATGCATACACAGGGATTTCTCCTTAAAATCAACGTTTCATTCCTTCAAAAAACTTACAAGGAAACCTCCACACACTGCTAAAATCCTAGCTACTACACATTAGAAAATCATCTTGAATTGAGTTGTACATCCTGCTAAGAAAGTACAACCTATTGTACAATTGTACATAACTGTTTTGTACGATTGTGCAAAACTATACATATCTGGATGGTTGTACAGATCTGTACTGTACAACCTCTCTCTGTGATCTAGATTCGTCTCTTTCCTTGAATCCCTACTCTCTCTCCTAGTCACTCAACCTACTCAAGTGTTCAACTATGTCTAAACACTATATTGACATATCTTTATACTTTTAACTTAAACCCTCATATATTTATGAGATTAATCCTAGCATAAGTCATAAATGCATGAAATACACTTTATTATACTCAACAAGTAAACATAAGACTTTTTATTTTTTTACTAAAGTGAATTACAAAATAGAATTACTTTTTGAAAATAATTCAAACTACTTCTAGCACTTTGCAAAAATTATTGTCCAAACTATATTTCTCAACACAAAATGTTTTTGATCTTCTAAATTAGGGTTAATAACTTCTTCATAATATCTTAATATTCTTGTATCCTTTAATTCTTTATCACACCTCAATTTCTCTTTAAATTTAGATGTGATCTAGATTACTACTAACGACCTCTTTATAGTATCTTAATTTTATCTTATCATTTAATTCTTTATTGCATCACAATTACTCTTTAAACTTAGATGTAAAACCAAGAAATAGCCCCAAACAAGACCCACAAATTGAAATACTAATGTTCACAATTTAACTAATCTTTTTAGTTTTTTCCAAATAAGATTCACTATTACAAAATAAATTTTTATCTAAATTTTTATAAAATTATATTATTTTACAAGAAAAAATGCCCATTTTTTTAGCTTTTTATAAAACTATAAACAATTTACCAAATAATTGTAATTGATATTTTAAATATTACTAAAATTACCAAATTTCTACATACACGGATATATATGAAAGTGACAATTCCTTAAAAATCATCCTCCTGCGCAGGGTTGGAATTTCAAATTGTTAAAGCACGTCAAATTTGACGGTTTCTACTATTCTAATGCCTGTTTGGCCAGTTTTAAAGAAAGAGGTTGACAGTGTCCTAAGATTTTTAACCATATTTGACAGGCAAATTGGTCCGTGACAGGCAATTTGTCCGGCAAATCCCATCCCTGCTCCTGCGTTCTTTTTATTTGTTTTCTTTAAAAATTAAGATACTTTTATTTTAGACCAAAAAAAATGAAATAAAATTTTATGATCAAAAGCACATTTCTTACGTCCCCAAAGTGTAGGACAGTCAGTGACGGAGTGTTCTGTTAAAACACTCTGTGATGTTAAAGTCATCCCCCCACAAACTTCATATACACCCAAACCAGCCTCCCTTTTCTTGCAATATAGATTATAGATAATCTATCCATTAACTTCCAACAAATGTTGAAATATTATTTATTTACAAAGTTTCAAGCTACATAAATATTCAATTGAACTAAAACATATATAAAATTAAAAAATCTGAAAACCCCAAGCCCCATTTTTCAAGTTATGGAAATATGAAGCACGGAAAATCAATATATTTCCAAAGCCTCTGACCCTCTTCACTTGATGTCGTCCATAGGATGCTCCCTGCAACCTTCATCAAATTTTCAAATATTTAAATTTTTTTTAGTATGGTTGGTGTAAAATTATCTTACTGTCTTGATCTCAATTGAGAATGTATGAATAAGTTACATCACCTTAATTCAAAATTTACAAATATATGTGTTAATTAATGAGCACAGAAAGTGATATCCATGTAGTTCTTAAAACAATCTACCCCATCCATTTATTGAATCAAACGCAACGTTCCCAGCTTAATGGAGATGGTGCCCACCAGTAGATATCCCCCGGCGCATATACGTAGTGGCTAATGTAAATTACCCCTGCTTGCGCCATGCGCATATCAAATGATGAACAACGTACTCATCTTATTGGAAACAAGGCCCAACCTCCATTATTCACCCAGCAAAACGCTGCTTAATATGCACTTATAGTGGCTAACCTCAAATAGAATAATGTTCGCATAACATTGTCATGAAAAATGAAATGAAATGAAAGTAATTTTAACGTCCACGAGGCTAAAAATAGCCTATGGGACAGATTGCTTTTCCATCTGGCTTTTGCATTCGGCCCTTTTCTTGTGAAGTTTTACAATAATCGCTCCCAGCGTCTCAACAAACTCTTCGCTGAATAGATTATCCCAGGAATTAGCTGCCAGAATACCTGCATAATGTTCTCTGCTGTCTTTGAGGGCCTCACATTCTGAAATGAAATGTTTTTCTGTTTCCACTTTTCCGGACGAGCACAAAATACATACTCTTTCTTCCCGCCTTTCTTTTGGCCT
>SNQJ01S0017584.1:109622-122869 GCA_010110895.2 Picea sitchensis | reverse complement strand
AGTGAAAAACTCAAGGGAGATTAACCCGATTGGTTAGGCCACATTAACCTCCTGAGAATAAAAAACACTTAGTGAAAGGAACTCTCCTAATGAAGAAACCCTAAGGAAACTGACCTAACATGATCCATGTAGACCTATTACATCATAAACCCGCGCACGGGTGCGAAAATCCTGCTTACAAAACTGTGTGCTAGAGCAAAAAATGCCCTGTAGAACCAAAAAGTCTTCGACATGTTTGCATCTGTTGATGCATATCTTCATGGTACATGGAGTTGACCCCCTAGTTGAAGAGGCGGTCAACACCAGCAATGTCTCCCAAGTACAAGCACCCTAAACGAAAGGCCTCCAAGATGGTGAAATTCCATTCAAGGCAGTGGACACCAACTCCTTGTCTTCCACCTTCATCCCAATGGCACTCAACTAGTCTCTCAACTCTATGATCTTGGCCATGTAGCTCACCACATCATCTATCTTGCTCATGTAGATGGTTGAAAGCTTATTTCGCAAGAGCATCTATCGAGAAACACAAGAACTTTAAAATAAACCAATTAAAGCTTCAAATATCTCCTTAACAATTGTCTTGTCTGCAATGTGAGCGATGACGTGACCCTTCACAGAATCAAGAATGATTTTCTTTACCTTGTCCTACCTGCCTCCTTGTTATGAGAAGACAACAATTTTGAATCGGTAGGTCTTGCAATCTCTTTCTCGACATGCTCCCAAATCTTGGCTTCCTCGATAAGCATCTATAGCCTAAGCTTCCAAAGGATGAAATTGAAAACTCCATCCAACTGGTCACACTCTCTAAGTCCAATAGTAGACATCTTTGCAAGATTTAAATCCAACTCAAAACAAAGGTCAACAATAATGAAGTAGAACAAGCCCTTCTAGGGCTCAAACGCTTCTCCCAAGCATCATGGGATTTCACAACTAAACGACCTATACAAGATTAATGTATACTCCCAGGTACAATGCAGCTGAGATACCAACTCCCTCTTCACCAAAAGAGCAATTTCAGCAAGAAAGCTTTGATACCATGTAGAAATTTCATGAATTGAAATTTCTTTTGCAAATTCAAAAATTTCACCTCTTTAGAAGGTCCACAAATCTAATCCCCGTGAACTATCAGCCTTAAGGATGAACTGAAATAAAAATTACAGCAGCAAACAGTGGATAATATTTAACTTCACATCAACCCCAACACACTAGGCAATCCAAGAGAGAAGATACCAAATATATGCCAACAAGTTTAAGCCATCCCTATAGGGCAATCTTTTCATGCATAAACCAGATCTGAAATCATTGCAGTTAATGCAAACTTAAAACAGTAAATCTCTACTATTATCTTCAATATAAATGTTAAATTCCTTAATAATTTCAACCTTAACTTATGTCAAATCAGCAGGAGATATATGTGTTGGAAATTACCAAACCATGAAGACAATGATAGCTGAAAATCAAATGTGTAATAAGACCATTTTGGATAGCTCAAAACCTCATACATATAAATAAGAGATGAAGTTTAAGTACATATTCTCAGCTTATCACAAGCTGGTACAACCCTTCAAGATCTCCAAGCCCCTAGCTAGGGAAAACAAAGAAAAACCCTAGCTCCACCAAAGATACTCCAACAAGCTACAATCACCATTGGCAAGTCCTCCTTGGCCTCATGCAAGGTGTCTCCTCTTCTCTTCCTCCTCAACAGGTACAACTTAGGGTTTATCACCAAACCCTAACTCCATTGTATCCTTAGGGATAAAACCCTAGCCCTAGACTTCAAGAATGCTCCAAGAAACCCTAGCACCTTAAGACAAAATGAGATCAAGTACAAAGAAGATTGAACAAGAGAGAGAGACTAGCATTCCTCTTACATCTCTAACCCAAGTGTAAATAAGAATAATCACATGTGCATGATTGACTATGACAATCACTCTCTCCTTCCTCTTTTTATGTGAGAGGTAAGGGAGGTCTACAATGACAAGTGGACCTATTCCACTAGAAGCAACCTATAAGACACAAGTAGGTCCACAAATGTGAAGCACTCTACTCCAAGTGACACATGTCAAGCTCCAAGATGATGACGATCAACAAGCAAGGCTCCAAGGCATGAACACTACTCCCCAAGGTCCAACACTCCTCCAAGGTTCCAAAGCTCCAATTCATCTCCAAGGTCATATGCCTCCTCAAGGACCTCATGTCCATTCCCTCAACCCAAGCATCCTCAAGTCAAGAGTAAGCCTCCAGGAAAGCAACCAAGCAACCCCATGCTATCTATGGCTCAACACCCTCCTCCAGAATGTTGAATGCTACTCCTCCAATGCAAGGCGTCTTTCAAGCAAGCAACATCCCTCCATGCATTAGCTAACTGAAGAAGTCACCAAGCTCCATAGGTCTCCAATGCTCCAATGAAGTATGTCATACAAGCATCCATACAAGGTCTAGCAAGTCAAGAGTAAGCCACATCCAATGTGTAAATCCATCACGAAACACCAAGGGTCAACCATACACCATGCACCTCACATCTCATGAAGCACCCCCTAACACCATGTAAACACTTTAGGAGCAACCTCGAAAGCTAACACATCTTGGACAAGATGTCCTGGAACTAGCTCCAGAAGCATTATCTCTCAGGGAGGACAAGCTATCCATATCTCTTATTAAGCCATGGCTACATGATCTAGCTCATGTTGAAATGTGGCCCCACGAAATAGACCCAAGTATAGGCCATGGTGATCTCTATCTCTTTGCCCCAGATGTAGAAATGAAAGGTAGAGAGACCACTCTTCAACATGATGAAGATCATAACCTTAGTTTTAACCAAGTTTACCATCAATTGTTGAAGGTTACAAAAGCTAGATAGGCCATTGATCTATCTCTAAATGAACATTTTTTGTATGCCTTCTATGTATGCACTAAGATATTAGAAAAATTCTTTGGATTAATATTATTTTCATTGCAAGCGAGGCACAAACATTCCCTTATAACAACCATGCTTATAACGTACCCAATATCGTTTATGTACTTTGAAGATATGGGGTACTCTCTTAACCACCCAAATTCACACCAATTTACTAAGGAACCGAACTCGTTTTTCTAACTTTTGTTATTAACTATTTAATTTAAGCAAGCATGACACTACAGATTTATGAAACACAAATGCAACCATTTAATTATTCATGAAACCATAAATCATAATTGCAGGCTAACACATGCAGTCAGAAGAACAAACTGGAAATTAATTCAACCATGACATAAACCATAACAATTCAATATTAATTCAACACAATTAACAAATACATTTAGGAACACTTATCTGTCTGGAATTGTCCAACAACTCGCTACAGAAGAGGGATGTTCCACCCAGCCATAGGCTCCTTGTTGCACCAATTCTCTCTACAATAGAGGCCATCCCCGAACATAGGTTACGAATCCACAAGGGGCACACTCTTCCTATGGCTGCCTCTAATTTCTCTTCTCAAAACCCAATTCCCAAGATCACAGTCATTAATTACACCTACAACAATTTTGAACCCACGGCCCTCTTCCCCATCAACTTGCACAACCCAATGAATGGGATCTCCTTCTCTACTCAGTAGTCCCTCAGGCTATCCCACTTCCCTCCAAGGCTCCATCATAGGCTTGCCAGGAAATCTCATTGCTAGGATTCCCAGGAATTATCAATTGTAGCTAATTTCCTCAATGACAACCATTGTCATTCGGTACAGCCACACTTCTCACTTAATTTGTGGTTGTAACTTTCACAATTCGAATTCAATGAACACAACAATTTGCTCAAGGACTATTTCCCCGATTCCACAAACAAAGGAAAATTCACAAGGTAAATCCCAATTTACGATAAGTTCAACTCTCTGATAATTTGAACAACACCCATCATTCAAACTCCTCTCTCAAACCTTCAAAAACCAAACCACAATAGTTCACTTGCATTGCAAAGGTAAATCTTTTAGTTGCATGGCATGAAAGGGCCATGGATCTCTTTCATGTACTAATCGCCCCATTGATTAATAAAATAGTGATTAGTTAGTAATCAAGGGACATAATTAAGTTTTACAAGACTTTGGGTTAAATCCCCTTACTAAGGTCCTTTTCCTTAGCCTACTTAAGCCTCCTTGTCATTCATCCCTTCTGGAGTCATAGCTCCCTTTCTTTTGTCCTTCTCTTTTGCAGCCAATGATGTATGTTTTATTAACATTCAATATTGGGTTACAAATTACATTTGTCAGCTTATAGCCATTTATTATGTACATACACAACATTGAACCAGGGATCAAAACTAGGGTATTACATTGCCTCTTTATAGCTAATTATAGAATGCATGTTGAGTTCTTCCYAAAGCTAGTTCATACACAATATGTCACCTTCTTCATTCTTCTTGAGCRTATGACTGAGGTGCAAGAGGCCTTGCAATTGATGTTGTTATTAATAACCGATCCAAATAAGGAGAGTCTAAAATAGAAATGGGCAAGAAAGTAATACAAATCATTTTGCGTGATGATTGGTGGAATGATTGCAAACACAATGTTTCATTCACGTCTCCAATAGTGGATTTAGATTCCCCTGGTCTTGGGGAGATATGTGAGACAATTGACAGCAGAATTAGCAAAATAAATTATTTATTTGTAAGACAGTCCCCTCTTTGGATGTTTTTAAGGAACTCCAAAAGAGGATAGAGAAGAGGTGGAACAAAATCAGCATCCTTCTTCACATGGTTTCTTATGCAATTATTCCAAAATGGTTGCTATATAGGCCATGTAAAGTTGCACCAATAGATGATCCCGAGGTAAAAGAAGGGTTTTACAGAATCATATCAAAGATTGAGAAAGCAAGGATAATTTAGTAACAGTTTTTAGATTTTGCAAAACTAAGTAGCCAGACTTGTGCAATTGCCATGAGGAAGGATAATAGTATAGCATAGGTGAGTTCTATTGGATGGTGAAGTAAGTGTGGAGACAGCTCCAAAAATTCAACTACTTCTTATGTTTGTTGTCACATCAGTGCCTTAACTGTTGCGAGGAACTAGTGTACATATTTTTTATTATCTTCATTTAGAGGAACAAGATCACCTCTAATAAAGCTGAAAAACATATTTTTGTGCATTGCAATCTTCTCCTTTGGAACAAAAAGGCTCCAAGGTATTTAAAGGGACTTGCAAGTTGCAACACAATCGGATGTAGATCATGAGGATGCTTCACAAATTGATGAGGGCACTTAAAATCCATACATTGCCTTGGTTGGTATGCCGTTAGATGAACACTAGATTGGAGGATGGCAAAGAAGATATGATATAGCAGAAACTAGTGAGGCTCAAGCATCTTTTATGCCCTTAAAGGCCATAGAAGATCGTAATTTATGAATTGATAATATATATTATACATGAATCATCCTTCAGGCTATCTAATATGAGCACCTATGTTTGGGCATTTCCAATTATGGACTATATAGTTACTCATTTTCATTATCTATCAGGAGATCAACATTCATCTTTTAAAGAATGATGAGTGGTATATGTTACAAATAGAATCGTTCAATATATTTATGCTCATTACTTTATGTATTTAATAATTTCATTGTTTTAGGATTTTACATATTTAATTTTTATTTTTTTAATATGTTTTCATATTTTACTAGCATCATCCTCTATATCATCCTTCGAGATTTGGCCCCTTCCACCCTGCACCCCCTGTACCCAAAACTCATCCTGTCCTTGAAACTACATGTAAGTAGATTGATGTATCTGCAACAGGTCTAATAAACTGGTTGGCCTAAGGAGACATTAAATAATTCATTTGTTCATTCTAATATTTTCTAATTCGTCTTAATTATCATCCTTCCATTTCGCAGCAGCTTCTCTAACATGCTTCTCCCAAAAATTTGTTCTACTCCCCTGCATAATACCCAACTGAAGATTTCCCTATAAAGTTAAGATCTATTGGTCTTGGGATAATGTGCACTTACATGAATGGTGCAACGCCGGCAGAAACTTTCTTCATATTTTTTCAAGAGTTTCAAAATCATTAGATTACCCCTTTGAAGGCAAGTTACATAGTGCCATTTTTAGCATCTCAATTTCTATTTGCTTTCTAACTAAATCATTTGATTGTCTAATAGGATTACCTAGCCAGGTCCTCTGAATCCAGGGCACACCCTCGAGCACATTATCAGGCTTTGCGTTCGTAATTTCACATCTACTTACTATTTCAAGTAAAGCATGGTGTCTTTCTCTCTGTTAGGGTTTACACGCTTGGTAGTAGGTACAACCCTTCCTACTCGCTATATTTTTTCTGGTATCTCTTCCCTTTTTTATTTTGGTACTTGGGTGTTGCTGCGGCACTCCAACATTACTGTTTTGACTTGCTGTACTATAAGTCATGTTGACCTATTTTGGTCACTCATAGATGACAATAAAATTTATCTTATCTAGCTTGAGGGAGAGATAAATCAAACACAATCCTTCAACCAGGTTTCTAATCACAGGTTCTGCATTAAGAGTGTAATGCCTTCAATCCCAAACTTGAAAGACATCAATCTACCCAGGCATTTCAATCTACTTAAATTTGAGGCTAATATACAGGTTTTGCATAAAAGGATATTTCAACTTGCTGGATTCTGTTGAGTTTTGGAAGCACTCCAAAAAAACAGATCCTTGACCTCAAAAAAGGCTCTCCCACAGCAAGTTAATACATTTTTCTGATTCATAGAATGCACTACAATTGTGCCTAAAACACTATTACCTACTCTTTCATAATGATATGTGTAAAGCTTGATAAAAATTTCTAAAAAGGTCCACGTAGACTAATTTCCACAGCACACCAGTTGTAATAAAAGAGTGCATCATTCCAATTTCATACAGATTCACAAGTATAAATTGCATTGTGCATAGAAACAAGTACCTCCTCAAGGGATACCACAGCCGGTGGAGACCATATTAGAATTTGACGATCATTACCCCCACTGTATAACTCCTGCAAAAGCACCAGATAACCAAATGCTTCTAATAAAAATTATCACTGGGTAACTAACTACAGCAACTACGAAAAACAGCAACAATCAGTCTATATGTATGTTTCGGATAATGCCATAGTGATCGTCACACGAGACACTGCTCCCGTAATCAACAAAGAAACATGCCACATGCCAGAATTAAGACAAAGATTGCACTTAAAGGATGTTGTATGAGCAATGCATCACAGAACGTTACATCTCATAAAATAAACTAGCATCCTCTGCCCAATTAATTCAAAAATAAAATCTATCATGATCTGGGCTAACACATCCAGTTTACATGTTTATAATCCATCTCCCTCATTGAGCCACAGGAAAAAGCAATATTTTCAACTGGATGCAATCCATGGTTGGCTCAACAAGCATTTTCCTTGCAAAATGAAGAGTCAAAAGTGAATTTCATCGTTCTCAATGTTATGAGACATGATTTTCCACACTTGCAACACAGTATACTTAAACAGTAGCTAAGAAAAACATTCTTAAAAAGACCCAAATTAATTCAAAAAATATAAAAATCCCAAAATATCTCCTTAATTATTCAATTAAATATGTACTTTGTCAACAGGATCTTGGTTAGTTGGTAAAGAAGGGGTGTTTCAGGCCCTCCACCAAGGTTCAAATCCCCCAAAGACCCACACTTTTCCCTCGTGGACCGTCTCACCTGTTCAAATGGGTTGTTTCATGATAAAACCATTTGAACAGGTGCAACTCCAGGGTGAATTTGTCAGATTAGATAGTCGCTCACTCATAGCTTCTCAGCCAAGGAATTCTATTGAGATTGTTGTAAACCAGCTACATTCCATTTTATATTTCCCCAAATGGGGAAGGGCACATATGATAATCAGAAGCATCTTGTCAAAATAAAATTTTAATATGTACTTTTGTAAAATAACTTAGGCCACTCATCATCCCATATGAAACACAGACCAATAAAACTTAAAATGGTTAGACTAATTCCACTAACAATTTAATTTTTAAAGTTTAATGTATTCCACTAACAATTTTAGTTTTTAAATTGGAAAAAGGTCTAGCAGAGAACAACGGTCAGAGCTAAAGTCGAACCGATAAGACAATAAATGCCGCTTACAGTCATGCTGCATTGAAACCACAATAATTTCTGATTCTGAAATTGTTCAACGTGGCTATCGTCTAATACATTGATAAAATCAAGGAACTTGTCAAACATCAACTCTAAAACATCTAAATTGGAACTCATAAAATATCGACTCTGAAGCCATCTGATTTGAATTACTGTAGCCAGCGTCAATCTACTGAAATAGTTCGTTTTTGGTTGCCACCATACTTACGACTGCAAAAAAAATTATTGTAGCCATGATAGTGTAGAAAGGCAAGGGTACCAGTTTTACAGCCACCATTTTGGGTCACATCTATCAACCCACCACCATCGCCCTGTCGTGAAAAATATCGAGGTCAACCTACAGTCTTGAAGAATTGCCACAACAATTAACCATCGTGACCTTGCCCAATGTCATTAATCCCCATCAAACATATCAAATTATTAAGTTCTTAAGTCAATTTGAAAACGTAACTAGTGACATATATAAAGTGAATCAAGAATCAGTAGTATATATAAAGTAATTATGTGTGACATGCTACCATGGTATATATGCTATAAAGGAGAAGTAGACGGCGAAGTGTATCCTTATAAAGGTGACCTATAAAAAAATAAATAGTCCTTAATTAATTACAAATAGATTACAAATTGTGAAGGAGGAAGTTAAGAAAGCTCATACACAAGAATATAAGAATATGATGATGAGATTAATAATTTAGAATTGAGCATCAACAAATACTCCCAGAAATGCAAATTCTGTGTCTTACAAACAAGGAGGTTGATGTAATCCTCGGGAACTCTTGGTTGAAATCTCTCGGTACTTTTACCATGAATGTTGATAAAAGTACATAGCATTCAAGCACCCAACCAAGAAAAAAATGTTGCAAGACATTAATTCAGAGCATCTTGCTCTCTCATTGAATTCAAATCAAAATAAACAACGTAATCACAAAGAATTAGAGGAAAAAAAAATTTAATTCAAATAAAATCTTATCAGAGAAAAACTAAGAAAATTCTATCCTTAAGAAGCTTAATCAAAGGTTGCTTGAACAAATCAAAAGGTTAACAATGAAATGTTAAAAAATCAAGAACCTTAAAGTACTTTTTGACAAGTCAAAAAATAAGGAAGAACTTTTATGCTTGAGGGATCATAATCAAAGCTTACTTACACAAACTAAGAAGTTAAAGAATGATAAGAAGTCGCCACAAGAAAAGTTAGGGCAACTTACCCACAAAAAGAATTAATCAGTAAAGAAACAATTGCTGATCCAATTGAAGTAGACAAAAAGCATTAATCAGTAAAGAAACAATTGCTGATCCAACTGAAGTAGACGAATCATTAGAGGTAAAAATCCAGAACTTGGAGAAAGGAATCAATACATATCCAATAGCCATCAAAAATCAGAAAGATGTTTATATTGATAATTGAAATCTTATAACCAGAGGTATCAAAAGATGAAGTTTCCAAAAATAAGACATAAGATAAAAAGATGCCTTATCGTCAACCTAATTATAAAAGTCATTGTATTATTCAACAAACTAACCAAAGACGAAATCAATTTGAGAAGCTAAGTTAAGGCCTATTATATTGAAGAGAAGTTCAGGTGTGGAATCTGATCATTTCACAAATCACAGAAGTCGTCATCCCACAATTTTACAGGAAATTGATTAGGGTGGTCTAACCCTTTACAATAAGACAATTCTGATCAACGCTTTGTAACTCATATCGTTTCATGTGATCCTTAACCATCACAGCTTCAAGCATAGAGAATCATGACAAGGCATTACAAGCCAAAGCAAAGACATGAAGCTTTTGCATAAAATGCTTTGTGGACAAAGCATCTTTGAAGGGATAGGAAATATAGTGAACATAAATAAATAAACATCAATAAACAATAACAATAATAATAAATGAAGTGACACATAGTAACTAAAGGACGTGACCTAACCAAGGGACATGACCTATCAACCATTGTGACTAGTAAATGAGTATAAGTATACTATCACATAGCATTGGATTAAGCAAACTATCATCTATCATTATTAAATATATATTATTGATCCTATATGGATTTCAACCTATTGTCCTTATGTTGGATATTCCTAAGTAAATGAACTTTTGTTCATTTTAGGATGGCGGTTGAGCTGCCCTCCAATCAAATATTCGAAGAATAGAGGAAGATTCTGCAACGTTCACCATCCTAAAATGAACAAAAGTCCATTTACCCAATACATACATACATATATATATATATATTAAGCACTGAAAACCAAATTTTGCTGTGCGTTTCTGAGCTAAGATCATTCTCTTATTTTATTCTCTTTGAAAACAGTTGAAACACATCAATTTCCCACAAAATCGCACTGAATTTGTTGCTTGAACGCTGGTAACCTCCAATGCCACTACCACTACCAGTCTCAACAAAAGGCGCGTCCCTGTCCCATTAATTTTTTTACAATTCCAATAACGTTTTCATATTTGCTCGAGGGTGGAGGATTTCGGTTTTTATGATTGTTGTACATATATCAAATTGCTTTAAATGTGACAGTAATTGTAGCTCCCAAGGTGTACGCATAGATCATTCAATGCCTCCATCATATATGGTTTTCGCATTCTTTATTTGCTAAGCATTTATCATTTGAAATATAGCATATAGTTTCCCAAACTGCCAAGTTGATTTCAATACATTGTGTTATGGTTTTGTATCATGCAAACGATATAACAACCATATCATGTCTTTTAAACTGTGAGGTTAGCTTTTGTACTTATGTCACCTTGTCTTCAAACGAATGATCTCAACACTGCCTTTGGTATAAGTTGAGTTATATAATTCATGTCTATGAGTTAAATAATCCAATTTGCATCCATTATATGCTCTTTGCGTGAACCATGAAACAAGGCTTCAAAGTTGTAACTTGCATTCTGAAAGCATATGTTAGCACTTGTAAATTATGAAAAGAGCTTTACCACAACATTTACACATTATCATCTTGTCAACTAGATCATGTCGATAGATCATCATTTGCCCAATGTAACAAATAAACCATGACTTCAGTAATATAAATGTTCCAGACAACATTAAAATGTTTCCTGATGGGACCCCTGCCTACCTTCATATTACTTTTCATAAATAATAATAGGCAAAGTAATGAGACAATACTTTGTTCCGAGACTTGCAACTCTTTGCAGGCTTTTTTAAATTAGTTGAGCCAAATTTTGGGTCAACACACGGCACAATTGGCCTACTCATCAAAAGAAAGAGTGGCAGTGAAGGAAGAGGGAAGCACACTCCCACTCCATCCTTCTTATGGCAGATTGCAGAAGTGCAGTGATGAGGAAACTGCAAAGACTCAACCTGCACCAACACTTAGAAGAAGTGGCAAGAAAATCACCCGAAACAAGAAGACAAAGAGAAAGAGGCATGCAACAGGTAAGACATCCCTTGTTTGTCATTGTTGCAAAAAGAAAGGCCATACAGCTCCCAGTTGTTGGTACTCAAAAGTATGTTTCTTTTGTGGGAAGAAAGGCCACCTGGAGGCATCTTGCTAGGAGAATTAAGCCACATGCCACAAGCCAAATTGTTTTCAGAGGAATGGCAAGAAGGCTTCCCCAAACCAACAACAAACTTAGGGCCACTTGGAGAAAAGAGGGATGTCAAGCAGTTTATACATTTGCGCCAAGAATGTTTGCCACCACTGCAAGTTGAGTGGCCATCAAGAAGTAAAGTGTTGGTGACTTCATCCAGAGCTTCACCCCAGAAACCGCACATCCAAGGGAAAAATGTGGAGAGTGAAGAGTAAAGATGATGAATAGTTCCCTGCATCTCTAGCCCAAAGAGAAGAAGTTGTCCAAGGAGTTGCAACAGCACAAGAGGTCAGCCTCACCAATGAAGCAAGCAGTTGTTCAGTGGAAGCAGGAGAGAGCAAAGAAGGATCTCAAGCATGGGCTTATGTTTCTTTCATTGCAATCTGGTAGAAGAATGACTCACCATCCAGTGAACTAGCTTACCAATGTTCAAAGTCTCCTACAACCAGCATATAGGGACATGTAAAACTGCATTCAATGCATCCAATTCCTTGCCAATGCTGATAGAAAGCGCAAGAGTCAAGCATTCACACACTACTTGAAAAGAGCTATACATGTCTCTTGTTGTGCAGAGGATTGGAGGAATTCTAATTCACAAACTGCAAAATTTGAAGATTGTTGAGCTTGAAGCAAAGAATTGTTTCCATGCCAGAAAGAAATCGATCCTAGCAGAAGAGGGCAGTCCACACTTCCTCTTGTGGAATTGTTGCATGATGGCACAGCTGTCGAGATCTCACTAAACAATCACAGACCAGAATTCAATTTGGCTTTCATTGGCTGTTGAGATAAACCATCTCCAAGTCTAAGAATGCAAGAGACTTGCACACTGAAGATGGGAATGAATTCTGATTGAAGAGTTCAGATTTGGAAATTGCTCAAAGCTAAGAGTTAGTGAGCAACTATATCACACGATTTGGGTTCAGGTTTGAGTTCGGCAATGATTAGGTTCGATTCGAATTCAAATTTTCCAATAAGGTTCGAATGGGGTTCGCCAGAAGGTTCCGCTATATACATTTGTCTATATATATATATATTAACTTTAAAATTAAATATAACATAAAATAATAAGAAATCAACATCAATAAACATATATGAGTCAGAAGCATTAAGCCAGACTCCAATGAATAGTAGCACTAAGTAGTCAATTTTTAAAACAATCGGTGAGTCTACTAAACAGTGAAGATTTGTCACTCAAGAGCCTATAAGTTGTTATGTTGGTCGTAGACCATGGTTATGCCCGTAGGTTGTACTATGTAGTTGAGCACCTGGAGGCTAGCACCAAGAATCAAAAGCAGACAGTCAAGATGAATCTAGTACTCACTTCTATCATTTGATCGCAACCCTCAACAGGTTACAACTATCGATTTTTCAATGTATTAGGTTAAGCATGAAGTTTATTCCATTTTATCATTTAACCATAAACATAAATGTTGCAGCAACCAAGATCACAAGAAGAAGCACCATGCACAAGAACACAAAATGTATCCTAGGAAACCCTTCTCAACAAGGGAAGAAAACCCAACCAAATCCTTTGCTATATTCTTCAAGAGAAAGACCTTCACC
>SNQJ01S0017584.1:81027-91733 GCA_010110895.2 Picea sitchensis | reverse complement strand
ACCAAATACATCAATGAGCCTATCAATTGACAATAAATCGTGGGATCAACCAACTCGAACTCAGAAGCATTGAAATTCTTCCCGATGGTAATCATGGGTGTGAACATAGACCTACAATCCTCCATCTAAAATCTCTTCAGAATGTCAACATCATACATGCCTTGTCCAGAAAAATGTGTCCTAGCTCTTGCCAAACCTCCAACCCCAAGAAATAATGCATTAGTCCAATATCTTTCATCTCAAAATCTGAAGCAAGGCTTTGCTTGCAACCATCTACGAGTCTCTATGCCCCTGTAATGAAAAGATCACCAACATATAGCACAAGAATAAGAGGATCCTCGCCAACCACAATGTAGTAAAAGTTGGGATCCGCCTCACTCTTCTCAAAACCCATCTGTTGCAAGTAAGTATCAATCCTCGAATACCAAGCTCTTGGAGCTTGCTTCAAACCATATAACGCCTTTTTCAACCTGCACACATGAGACTCTCTCCCATGCACCTCAAAGCCCTGTGGTTGATCAATGTACACCTCCTCTTGTATGAGACCATTCAGAAATGTGGTTTTCACATCCATCTAGTGGATCTTCCAACCCATCTCTGCTGCAATGGAGATCACTGCCCTAATCGAAGTATATCTAGCAACCGGAGCGAAGGGCTCATCATAATCGACTCCCTCTACCTGTGAGAACCCTCAAGCCACAAATCGAGCCTTGTACTTCTCAATGTTGCCATCTGCGGCATGCTTGATTTTATAGAGCCACCTGGAAGTCACCATTGACTTCCCCTCGGGTCTCGGAACAACCTCCCACACATCATTCTTCATGATGGAATTGTACTCTTCCACCATGGCATCCTTCCAGACCTGTTGCCTCCTCAAAAGTGGAAGGATCGAATTCACTGATGTTGCTGACCATAGCTATATAGCTACAAAATCTCTCTGGAGGCTTGCTCCCCCTGAGAACCTTTCTGGGATTCCCCACAAATCGATGAGCTTCCTTCAAGGTGTCTTGAAGCCATTTTGGCTTCCTCTTCTCTGTAGTAGCCTCCTTTGGAGCGGACTCCTCCTCCTCAACCCCATCACCTGAAGACTGAATACCTGAAGAAGATGATCATGTCGTCATCTGAGAACCAGTAGACTGGGAGCCTGTACCCCGTGAACTAGTAATCTGAGTACCAGTGACCTGTGACCCTGTCACCTGTGAACCAGTCACCCCTGAAACCGGTGATCTTGAACTCTGTGTTACTGCACCCTGTGGTGAACTCGCCTAAACTTGAGGAGCCTGGTGCTCCCCCTGCTCAAAATCTCATGACCTCCTAAAGGCTTTGTCCTCAAATCTCACATCCTGCCTCACAACCGTCTTCCTCAAGGAGGGTATGTATAGAACAAAGCCTAGCCTACTATCCCCCATATGATTCTATCCTATTAAGATATAACCTATGGCTGCAAGACAATTATCACTAGTGTCTCAAAGCCTCTTACCACAAGGATAAGAAAGGGTTGGGCACACAGGACACAATCCCTCCTTTAACCTAGCTGGATTCCCATTACTCTATATGTGCCAAACATGCATGACAACAAACAATAAATATGTTGGCCAAAGATAGCTCGTGATAGTGGCAATAACATAACCAGCTACATGGCTATGACAAGGATGGCCCCAAAACAATGGAAATACGTCTACAATATCGATCCTATTAAGATATAACTATGGCTGCAAGACAACTATCACTAGTGTCTCAAAGCCTCTTACCACAAGGATAAGAAAGGGTTGTGCACACAGGACACAATCCCTCCTTTAACCTAGCTGGATTCCCATTACTCTATATGTGCCAAACATGCATGACAACGAACAATAAATATGTTGGCCAAAGGTAGTTCGATGATAGTGGCAATAACATAACCAGCTAAATGGCTATGACAAGGATGGCCCCAAGACAATGGAAATATGTCTACAATATTGATCCACTTAATGCATCACCCTCAAGCATTTTCTTCTATGGCTCATGATTATGAAAATATGCATGCAAATAAGCATGATTCTGCCATATGTACATAAACACTGATACATAAAAGGCCACATGTATTATCATCATATATCAGTCATAATAAATAATAAACTTCATGACAACAGATCAACAAAGACATGCATTTTACTTATGCTAAATCAGAATGGGTCAAAGAATGATACCAGGGCAAGTTAACGTTCAACTATGCAGAACCACTCCAAACTACTTTTGATCCCAAGCTGTAGCACATGCACTTGGACTTGTGCACATTTTCATACAGTACTGATGTCCCAAAGCATATTACCTCCTTTCTCTTTCTGAGTACGCATCTGCTTGAGGGTAGATACGCCAAATGAACCTAGGCAGTACAATTTAGATGTCTCACGGAATTCTTTAAATAAACTACCCTAAGTCCTTTCCCACTGCTTAGTTTAGGTCTCGAAATCCTTGAAGCAGATAGATTTGGAATCTCTAGGTTGCGCCAAAAGTGGAAACATGTACCTGTTCCAAAATCGAGGATGCCTAGAAACGTGCCCCCCCCAAAAACAGGTACGTTGGGGGAAATGCAGTATAAAAAAAATACAATATATATATATATATATAACACAATAGCTTGCAAGAAAATAAGAATGATACACATAAATGACATTTTAGAAGAAAACCCATGCCTATATTAACTCACATAGATGATTGCATGATGCAAAATCCAAAATCAGCCTTTTTGGATGAGGTTATACATCCAAATTTAGCATTTATATATGGTGTTATATGTGCCAAAATAAAACATGAGCTAAAGCCTAATACATATCCATCTCATCAACAAAAATAAAACAAGACACTAAATAAGCAGGTTTAGAAACTAATTAGATGTTATCATGTCTTCATAAATCATAAACTAAGGGTTTCTACTATCTAGCCTCCCTATTGGTCCCACGCCCCTAACGGGAGCTTGGGTGCACACAGACAACTCAGGAATATGTGCCAAAAAGACATACAATCATGCCGAAACAGCCTGAGCCATACCATACAGCGTTTCCAAATCATAAAATGCCATACAGTATCATGTCAGTGTTTCCATGCTTTTTGGGTAATGGAAGCAGGCTGGATAGGCATTTCCTGCAACTTTTCACTACAAGTAATGTATGGTACAACTTGATATTGGATCCATACAAACAAGCATTCAGACTATGCAGAATCAGATTTGGTCAAGGAATGTTATCAGTCAGGTTTCAAGGGCAACTTAGGGCTCAAATATCATAGACGGCCTGCAAACTGCTTTGAATCCCACGCTGTGGCACATGTTCTTGGATTTGTGCACATTTTCATACAGTAATAATGCCACATCGGGGGCATTACCTACTTTATAGTTCACTATAAGAAATATATGGTACAACTAGTACACAAATTATTTTGATGGCCAAACACAAAGCTATGATAGAGTGAATGCAGAGTATCCCAAAATCTACATAATGTATATATGATGTCTGACTAGTGACTTGACAGAAAAACAGAGAACGGAGATAAGTTGTCATACAACTGCTGTCCGGCCCATCTGTACTGACAAATAGAAAGAAAACACAGAAGTGAAAGAAAGGCAAAAGCAGGTGCATGGCCACAACAGTCTGTACACTAGCGTACGGCTTCCAAGGAAGTAATATACAGAATCCTTGAAGAAACTACTGAAAACCTTGAAGTAGAAAAAAGGTAAATTTATAAACTACAGAATCACACAAGAACATTTAATTCAAGAGATCTACCTGATCCTGAGAGTTGAATGAACAGCAATTTATATAGTCATAATGACCACGAAATGTTGAGCAAAGGCGACCACTCCATACATCATATGCCTGAAATGTTGGATATATTTTTACATATTGTCAGCTTGCTAACATTTGACTGCTTGAAATTTCACTAATCAGTGACCCAGACAAATGTGAAACTATCATTACAAAGTTACATGGGCCAATACCTGAATAGCAGTCAAACATGGAACAAAGACTAGTGATGAGTTAGGTGTGACAGCCAGTTGGGTGGCTTTGTTTGTCCTAATGCGTGTAGACTCATAGTTTACCAGTGTATTGCAACCAGATTCAACATCCCACAACCTTAATCTTGAATCTGTACCTGCAAAAGTTGCACAAACAAATCTTATTAAGAAATAGACTATATGACTATTTATAATGGAACAATTGTCCTCATCACTTAACAATGAATAAAATAAAATCTACCACATTCAAAAAAACAAACAATAGAGATACACTTCATACAGCATACTTACCTAGTTCATCAATCACAGGAAATGTGCATTACAGAAAAAAGGTGAAGATTTTAAAAATATATATTTGAAAAAATTGAAAACACACACACTAATTCAAAATGACAATGAAACAAAAAAAAAACACTTCAGAATTAATCCTTATTTTAGTTATAGAACAAACAACTTGGGAACACCAGTAACATGTAAAAACAGAAAGAAAAATAGTTCTATGGTCTCTGTGAATGACAATACAAGCAAGAAGTCAAATGAATAATAAAATGCATCTTAAGTGAACTTGCCAAGGCATTGGTGCACCTTGATAAATGAGGTGCAACGGTCACCTAACAACCCATTTAAAAGTTATATCATTAGAAATCTGCCAATTGTTACAATGAATGCCTAATACCATGAAGAAGCTCACTGGAGTTATCCACAACCAATGAATAATGAACGAATGAAAAGCACTACCAATGAGTGATTGTCCAGCAATCAAGCATGATGGTGAATAGAAAGTCCTTAAAAACAGATGCGCACTCTTAGGAACATGACTACTACTACAAATATGAATCGCTATGTTTTGTTGCACACAAATTTGCCATTGAATCTCTCTCACAATGTGTACTCTTGATGACAAAAAGCTACAAAGAAGAAAATGGCAACTACTAGCCAATTCATAAGAATTGTATTCAAAGGAGGGAATTACTGCACACTGTCTACTTGTCCCTCTCAATTATTTGTACCATCACTTATTTAGATACCTCCTCTCCCAGACTTTATCCTGATGTTGTTCAGCAGTTTATTCTTGTTACCGTTTAAAAAGTTATTCTTGCTTTACTTTCTCCTTATGGTCTCTACTAGGTTCATAACTGCCTTGTAACATGGATAGATCACTTGTAACACTGATTATAAAGCTTAACTTTTGCCTTCTTAATCTGTACTATCAAAATAGATAAGGCCAAGATAAGCTTGGAGACATGAAGAACCACCGTTGAAACTTGATTCAACTTGCACATGTGTTGCAGAAAGGAACAACATTGTTATGCTAACAATGGGGCATATGAATGGCATCGTTCCATTGTGGTAATAGAGGCTCGTCTCCCTCTATTCACTGCTCAATGGGATTCTTTGCCTCAAAAACAGGCAAAGGTCTTGGAGCACCTCTTAGCTAGATATGATAAGTTTTATTAATGTCCACAAGTGACCAAAAGAGTTGGTCAATGGGACTAGAAAGTACACACCGTTATAATAAATTGTGGGAGTGCATAAGGCTGCTCCTGAAAGCTAGAGAATACAAGGCACAAGTGAGTAAGCAATACAATAAGGTAAAGAAAAGAGAAAACCACAATATATCGTTAGGTAAAGATGTAGAAGTCGAGGGGGAGAAGAAGAAGTATCTACTACCACATCAATCACTAAGAAGACACCAATGCACTGCCTAATAATGTCATTCAAGGAGTGCCTAGGGTTGAGATGCCTACTTGGGTGACCTTGGGAGGAGCTCAAAAACAACCAGTAGAAACTCACCACATATTTGAGGCCTGGTAACACACAATCTCACACCCAAAAGTGAAAAGTCCTAACATCTAGATGGAGATATGTGAAACTAGGAGAATGGCCACCATCACTCCTCTACATTTTGGACAAAGGGTAAACCTAAGTCAAGGGGGGCTTCCCTATAGTTGCTAGGCTCAATTCGTGTAGTAGAAAAGGGGGAGCATGAGAGAGCTTAGCAAGCATAAACAAAGGGTGGAAAAGGAAATGTTTGGGGGTGATGGATGAAAGGGAAAATCCAGTGTATTATCTATTGGGCTATGGAGTCATACTTGCAACTATTGAGGACAATTCTATGGTTGACAAGGTGTTCCAAGTTGTATAAGGGTAGGGACTCGCAATAGGAGCTCCACAACCAAGCTAATGTAGGAGCGATTAAGCTTTTACATGAGATGCCTATGGCTTTAAACCCCTTACTCTTGAAACAAAGTGCAAACATTTGCCCACAATGGATGCATAGGGCTTTAGCTACTCTTCTCTAAAAATAAGGTGCTCCTACATCAACTTTTACAACCCCAACCCGCAATAACAATCTCCAATGGCGCACCTAGAATACAATGCCACATATACAAAGTTGTACAAGAAAAATTAACATAACTCAAATAGACAATTTACCTTCATTTCCTAAGCTTGGAGCTAGCTTGCTCTCAAGTTCTTCCATTCATCAACCTCCAAGTACAAATGGAGAGCAAATCTTTATATGGATTTTAGTTCAACTCCTTTACAAGAAAATATTATTTTCCTCATGAGGCTCTCCAAGGAAAATATTAAAAATATTTACAAAAATGGCCTAAGAGGACGAATTAGCTCAAAAGGTCTGTGGAAAATACTAAATATAATCATCTAGATGAATGTGATGCCACATATCATCCTCCTCATTCTAGCTCATGCAAAGGCAATTTTTGAGTGCCATTTGTCATCTTTATGTGCAAGGTACTCTCCGAGAGATAACTAACTCATTAAAATAATGGAAGTGGGTTGGTCAATGAGCTAGGGTGCTCTCCTAGATGAGTGTATGGATGCCAAGTGTAACTTATGCAACCTTGGAAGTTGAGCTTATGTGGACAAGGTTGACTAGAGGATAACCATGAATGAGTCTTCAACAAGTGCTCCCTAGGAAAGAGTGCCTTATGTCCACTTAAAAACTTCCATCGTAATAAAATATATATCCAGACGTGTGCCCCTTGGAGAGAGACAGAGAGTGCACTCTTGAAATTTGTGCATCTTTGACAAGTCAACCAATGAAGAAGCTAAGAGGGAAGTACACCCACTGAAATGTGTGCAATGTGTCCACTTTATCTCCTCAAAACAACGTGCCAATGGACCTCAAAAGTGGACAAAATAAGTTACAAATCACTTCACATCTGTGCAATGGTGTGAACAAGGTCAAATAAGTCCTCATAGTGGGGAGCAGCACTTAGTGGACTATAGAAGCATGTGATGAGGTGGAAATAATGATGTAGAAGGCTAAAACCCTACGACGTGTGGATAAGAAGCTCCTAGTCAAAAATGAAGACCAAATAAATCTTCAAAACTTGGGCCAAAAAGGATAAATATATGACATGAAAAGGTTATCACATGTGAACAAGGATATTTTGAGGCTAGGGCGAATTGGCTTTTTTATATGTTGCCTCAACATGTGTGCCAAAGGGGGAAATACTAACTTAAGTTGCGTACCTCATGGACATAAAGTTATATTCCCTAGTGAATAATTAGGAATAAAACTTAGGGAATTTAGCCTCAACGGAGAATTATAAAATTTTAAGCATTAATAGGATAGTATTTTGACACTTCCTAAGGTTTTAGGATTTTAAATTTTAATTAAAATATCCCAAACCAGTTAGGTGTGTTCACACTGGAAAAAGTGAAGATATAAGAATTGAGGACTTATTATAAGGTAAGACTTAGGCAATTTAAGCAAATCATGCCATGTGCCTCCTAGGAGATGGGATGAAGTGGAATGTAAGTGTTAATCTAGATTTTTCCTAAGGAAAAGGTAAAGATGTGATGTGATCCACAAATTACCTAGGTAAAGTGATGAAATGTGGTGAAATGTAAGGGCAAGGTGGGTTTCACCAAGGTACAAAGTGAATACGTGTCAAGATAAACAAGTTGCCTAGCTGAAATTATGAGATGTGATGAAACATGAATGAAATTAGGCAAACTACGCAAGCACACCACCATGAACCAACAATGCAACACAACTAAAAGTGACAAGAATATGACCATGTAGTCTCCATGATGCACCGTTGAAGCAACCTCCTCCAACATCCCAACCTTTGGAAGGCTAGGATCATGATACCAACCTACAAAACAATTTGATCATTGATCAAAAATCACATGTGCAACCCCATACAATATAGAAGATAACAAGGCCAATGGGACGGATATAGTAATTGTTGATATTTTTGGTAGCAGCGGGAGGTATTCACCTCCAAGACAACTTTTCTTAGAGATGAAGATGTCAAGAAGTCAAAGGAAACCATTAAACAGTTTGAAGAAGCCCTGGAAGAAATTAGAAGATCCCAGAAGAGAAGTCGACCCCACAGAATAATAATAAAGAAGAAATATAATGCTCCAGAAGTAAAGTCGGCCCCATAAGAAAAAGACAAAGTGAAAATATAATTTCTAGAAGACAAGTCGGACCTACTTGAAGAGACACCTGTTCGGAAAAGACACCTGCCCAGTACAGTATAAATAAAGGTTATGCCTTCCTCATTTGTCATATACATTCACTCATCCATAGCGCAAGTCTGGTGGAGGGCAGCAATTGCAGCAATCCAGTGAAGAAGGAAGGAAGAAGGGCGCAGGTTGGCTAGGGTTTCCTCATAACCCTCGCTAGGGTTTCTCTTTTGTCTTGGTGCTGCGCTGGTGGAGGCAAGATAGTCTAGCGCTCTGGCTAGGGTTTGCTACAACTATATTGTTGGGTTATCTCTTGTGAAGATAAGTACATATTGTTGGGATTCTTCTTTGTTGGTTTTCTCTAGTGGATAGAGCTTGCTCATGGTTATATTGTATTGGCAAGGATATTCTCTCTAAAGAAAAGTTTGTTAGGTTTTCTCCCCTTGTGAAGTAGGGTTTCCCAAGATAAATCTTTGTGTCTTTGTGTGCTTGTTTATATTTCAGTATATGATTATTGAATGTTAAAAGAAGATCTAAATTGCTATGGTAAATCTAATGCTAACTAATTTTATAAAAATCCAACATGTTATCAGAGTGGTTACCTTCAGAACAGTGTAATCACAGGAAGGAAAATCGTGAGATTTACCACATTGTTGCAATTTGTGGTTGCTCAAGACCTAAACCTTGTCAAGCTCGTTGACCAACCTATTGGAGGACGTTGAGATTAATTTTGTCATAGATCAGCTCACCCTAGCCTAGCAGTAGCACACCTCCTGGTGGTCTCAGATTACAACTTGGTGAAAGTTGAAATTTTTCATTGTAGTTGCAATTGTCAGCCACCAGTTGCAGTTGCCAGTTGCCAGTTGCGCAAACCTTGAAATTGAAGATAAGCCTAATGGTGCTACAAACTTCTAGGTATGCACTTGTATATGTTTTTCAAGTTATATTATCTAGCAAAACATGAATGTGTTTGCAAGGGATGTACAAGGGACCTTTGTCCAAACAGCAATATGTAGATCCAAAGGGATCTCAAATTCAGTGCATTCAGAAAAATAGTGCATCCTCCCTAGAAGTTAAAGACTCTAGGTTTGAGTGTTTTGATATGTCTCTAACTGTGTAGATGTTATGGCATTATTGTGATCTTATGAACATCTAGTTGCATCTTGATCTATTGAAGTTATGATCTTTATGATAACCACTTAATACTAGAGATGCACTTGTTTGCAAGCCAAGTTGATCTCCCCTCTAGGAGATTTTCTTGTTTTATTGTTTGTCCCAAGCAGGTTATCTTGTAAATTCCATGAAGGTTACCACGGAGAAAAGTCACCAGTAATAGCTCTGAGAGGGAGCTATAGTGACGGTTGTAGAAGGCAACATATTAGATAGTCTCTAGTTTGAGACATGAAGTAGTCTAACCAGACAAGGAGTTGTGTACATTACAGTATTCATTCATGTACTGAAGGAGAAGAGCATGTAGTTATATGGCATTGATGAGCCATATCATGAGGATGAGGTAGCCTCTAGGAGATCTAGAGGATCTCACATAGAGATTGACAATGAGAAGCAGGAGGAGATGGTGCCTTCTCCCCCTCGCCCTTCAACAGTTTAGAGGGAGCCAATTGAGTCCATTGAGACAATTGAGCATGTTGATCCAGTTGATCCTGTAGACCTTGTTGATGTATTGCAATAGGCTAGAAGCGGCCTGCATGGGCTCATCAGACTTTGCAGAAGGCAGAGAGACATGCAGCTCCCTGTGGTACTTTCAGAGAGAGCAAGAGACCTCGGAGATTCTCGAGCTATGTTGCAGCGATGAGCCACATCATTGATTCTGAGCCTTCCTGTTATGAGGAGGCATCTAGTCAGTAGGTATGGAGAAATGCCATGATGGAGGAGTATCAGTGCATCATGAAGAATGATGTGTGGGATATTGTTCTGAGACCTGAGGGGAAGTCTGTGGTGACTTCCAAGTGGATCTATAAGATCAAACATGCAGTTGACGAGAGCATCGAGAAGCACAAAGCGAGATTTTTGGCTAGAGGATTCTCTCGGGTAGAAAGAATAGACTATGAGACATTTTCTCTTATTGCTTGGTACACCTCCATTCGAACGATCATTGCCCTTGCTTTAGCCATGGGTTGGAAGCTACATCAGATGGATGTGAAGACAGCCTTCCTCAACGGAGAGATTGAGGAAGAGGTGTACATTGAGTAGCCAGATGGTTTTGTGATTCATGGGAAGGAATCCCATGTGTGCAGGTTGAAGAAGGGCC
>SNQJ01S0017584.1:58136-72530 GCA_010110895.2 Picea sitchensis | reverse complement strand
GGGATGTGCTTTGGCAATCTTTCCATACACCTATTTGATAGTGACCATGGCCAATTTCTAGCACCAGGAATTGGTCCACTGCTCCTGACGACCTATCTAGTGTGTGCATGATCATTTCTTTTATAATTGTCATTTCAGGTTACTTTTGCCCAATAGGGAATGATTAGATCAGTATAGATAACCCTTAGACCTTGCCAAATTGTATGGTTCTATCACTTCTAGGAGTGGACCAACCCAATGTAAGGGTATTGTATCTTCACAACAGTCTTTAGATTAGGCAATTTCTCATCGAGGTACATTTCAATCAAGTTTAAACCCTTTCTTTAGCAATTGCATGACAAAACTTCCAACATTAAAATGGTACTTTCCACCCCTGCAATAGTGGATGGATGGTTCCATTGCATTGTTCATTCCATCGACTTTCAAAGAATATAATTTCGCAAAAATTGGTTTCCATATGACCAAGTTGTGGTCGCGAAAAGTTTTATATGTATTTTCCATTTATGAAGGAAAACATCTATATATATTTTTATATATACACATTTTATATATAAAGGTGCCCAAAGGAGTTGGATCTAGCAGTGAGGAGTGTAAGGAGCGAGGAGTTTTCCACCATTCGGCAAGCTTCAATTCCCATGAAGCTTTTCCTAGAGCAATGGGGTTGAGGTAGTGGTCAAATGTATGGTTGCACCCAAAGGGATTATATTGAATGATTTGATGGCTCGTGTAGACATAAGTGGATCAAAGCCCACCCCCACGTCCTTCAAGAAGAAAAAATACTAGTGGGTTAGCTCAATCAATTCATACAGACCGTTTCATGGTGAAGTTCACCTTGAGGTTTCCAATTATTGTTCGACTAAGGTTCAAGTCCTACTAATACTACAAAAGAAACATCAAACACAATGACCACAAGTGTGTAAGCAATTGTTGTAGCAATTGGATCTTTCTTAGTAGTAAAAAATCTCTAGACATACCCATAACAATCTCCTTATGAGGATAGTTAGTGCACAATTATGCATGCAACCAAGGTGTTATATTGTTTTATAGCTTTTGATACAAGTTCTAAAACAAATCTTATCTCACACGAGCTCTTATCTTAGATTAACCTGCCATTCAATCAAAGCTCAAGGAAAGGGAAACAAAGATGTTATCACAATAGCCATAGCAATAGCAATGTGCATTGAGCTAGCATGTAGGGTTAGGGTTTTGGAGAAGATAGGGATGGAGGTAGACCAAGGCGACTAAATAATAGACCTAGCTACAGGTTTTCCCATCTTTGTCAATGGTGTTTTATTGGGTCTTGTTATCCCCATTTTGTGGATAACTAAGGAGATTATGTCTCGAGGCCCTCAGGTTGCAAATATGGAGTGTCAAGAGACTACATGGCCAGCAGTACCCTTTGCACAAAGATGGAAAACCCACTCACCACCACAGATGGTCACAGTTTTGCACATGGCATCAACCACATCAGTTGGCTTCCGAAAGGCAGTGGCCCTTGCTCCATGAGGTACACGTCAGTATTATGGTGAGCATCATTTCAATATTTAAGCCAATTGATTATGCCTTATCTTAGATTGCTCTAGATTTCATGATATATGCTTGGACATTATGCTTGTTGCCATGCTTCACCTTAGTGGTTGACATTGTGCCCTAGTAAGTGGTCTTCCTTGGAAATGGGTTTGCTACAAGGAACTCCTTTGATGAGTCATCGTACCGTTTCCAACCATACTTACCACTTTCCATCATTATTCCCCCCCATTTCCTTATCTCTTGGGATTTTAGGGTGTATTGACACAAGAAGGGGTTGTCCCTCATTCTATGGGAAGAAGGGGCTGAAGTCCCAAAGGGGTTGATGTTGGGTAAAAGATAAAAGCCTTATTTAAACCTTCCAGATGCTTCGCCCAGGGATCACCCAAGAAAGCAATAAAACGCTTATCTTTGAGTAAAGGGGACCCACAATATGATAAAGAACGCTTAAAAGGTTAATTGAAGGATAAGAGGTCTCATCACGAGCCGACCTATCACATCCATGAATATCTAGTGGTATGACATTACCATCATATGGTCACCAAACCAGGGTAATGGCTCTCAGTTGCATGGTTGAGAGAAAGGGGGTCTCATCACGAGCCAGCCTTCCCATTTCCACTAGGTGTTTGTGGGTGACATTGCCATCATCTGGTCACCACACCAGGGCACTAACCTTCAATCTCTCCTTATGCTATTATGAAAGAAAATACAAAGAAAGAAAGATAAAAGGCAATTGATGGTCTTGGAAAAAGTGCATTGCGGACGAAGGTACCACACACCCTCTACAAAGGCACCCATGAATGAGACACTACGACCCCTTGTATGTCATGAGCCCTATGCCCATTGAGTCTTGACCCCAACCACTTCATCCACTTTACATGGCTTAGAGAAGGATTTCTTGGAAACTCTCCTCGACCTAGGGCAATATCTACCCAATAAGACACCTCGTCAACCCTCCTATATTCAAGCTTGACAAGTCGCATAGTGTCTTTGAGCAGTTAATTGTTTGATATAGTGATMTTTGATGCACATGCTTAGATGGCTTATTTATTGATTGGATTCAYTTATCATGATGTTATGGCTTGAGATCCTTGGAGGGCGTGCTCATTTGTCTTTGCAGGACCTAGCTGGTGGATAGTTTTGGGAGAACAAGCCTAGCTTGGGCTTCCATGGGGCTACAAGCCCACGGGCTGGATGTCAGGGGCCCGCATGCTAGATGAGAGAGATCAAACTTGGAAGGCCTCAAAGATGACTTGGACAACATAGCCTAGCCCCCACATGCCAAACGTTTTGCCTAAGAGAGGCAAAACGTCACTTCTAGAGACATGACGTCACCTAGGGGGGGTAGGGCTTGGTGGTGAGGTGCCACTCATTTACACTTGAACATTTTTAGGAGAAGAGGGTCTTCACCATGATGAGATCATCTAGATACTTGACATGTGGCCTTTGGAGGCCTACCTATGTTTCTCCAACACCAACGACTTCCTCAAAGTGGAAAAACGTCCCCTAAAGGGGTGACGTCCTTCTAAAATTAGGGTTTTCTTATGTGCAAAAGTGAATTTTAAATGAATTACTTTGTAAAGGGGGAAAGATTAGGGTTTTTGACCCCTAATCTTATGTTTTACCCCTTAATTTATGGATAAGTCACCTTTGTGACATTTGTATAAATAAGAGATCATAAGATCTCATTTTAAGGGAACTCTACCTCTTGTGAGAGGACTTGGTCTGAAATTTTCAGCTATCTTGGCTCTTTTATCTCCTGTGCACTTGTTTATGGCTATATTTATGAATGGTTGATGAAGGAGGTCTAGCGCTAGCTTTGGATGATGTTTTATAGCTCTTATGGTGGATTATCTTGGCATTTCTCTTGATCTTGGTATGGTCTTTTACTATTATGCTATCATTTTTTCAAGTCAAGTATTGTTATGCTGGGAGTTAGGTGGGAAGTATAAGGGCATACACCCCCACCATAGCCTTCATCATTTTATGCTTCATCTCATTGATTTCACTAGGGTTTGCTAAGAGAAGTATAAGGGCATACACCCTCTTAGCTTAAACCCTAACTAGAGAAACTTGCCTTGGGAAGTAAAAGGGCTTATACCCCCAAGGAGGTAGTTTCTCTAGCTCTTGTTTATTTGACTCCATTAACCCAATAGTAAAGGCACTAGTCATATACTTTTTTCGCATTGGAGATATAAAATCATTGCCTTGGGAAACGTAATTTTTGATCTTTTGAAAGTTTTCTTGCTTGAAGTTGATTTGCCTCATTGAGAGGAGCCTTCCCCCACTAGGGCCGTCCCCTTTCTCCCAATACTCTAACTGTTGTTACAAACTTTAACCTACAGCCATTAGGACTGCATAACCCTAGCCACTAACACTCTCATAACTCCTAAACTAACTCCTAAATTTGGCCCAATTCTTCTAATAACTAGGGCGCATCTTTTGGGCTAGTTCTTGGCACTTTTGGGTGGTTGATTTTGTTGTTGCATGCCAATGAATGCTACAGCCATAAGGTTGCAATTTTCTACAGAAAATACATGTTTACAACAGCCATCTTCTCTTGCTTCTTAAGTGCCATTTTTCAGCCTATATTTATTATTCATTGCTAAGTTTGATGTTGATTTACTTAACTAGTTTAGATCTTTGTACGCTGATTTAGATCTTTTGCTTGCTGATATAAACTGTCATCTACTGCTGCAAATTAGGGACAGAAAGCTTAATTTGCTGAACCAACTAACATATATCATTGCAAAGTGTCTTTTCTTGTGTCTCGGGCAGGTACAATCATCCGGAGAAGTACTATACATGTGGGGCAACAATTAATTGACTTGCAAGGCATCTCTCCCTGCCTTTTATTCCACTTAGGCTTGACCTCTAGGGGCTTCACTTCCATTTCCCTCCATCTCCATCTCCATCTCAATCCCCCTAGGGTCATCGGGATCGCCTCCCTAGAGTGACCTAGTCACCCTTGAAGTGCGAGACCTACATCGAGGTGACATTGGGTGTAGGATTCCCAAGTTGTAGCACTTGCATTGTGGTTGGGTCGGGCTTTTCCGAACCTACAACTTGCGCTATAACAGGTCCCTTGTCAAATTTTTAAGCATTTAATGCATTCAATTTCATATCTGAAAAATTACTTCTAAGTGACCTCAAACAGTAAACTAGGGTTGTTATCACTGAATATATTTACACTTAAATTATGACAGAAAATTATAACGGAAGCACAAAGATCAGAGAGAAATCATCCATACATAAGAGACACAAATTTCTATTCAATGGAATTTTCAGATTGAGAAATTCTCAAGACAAAACCAATCCTCTCAGCAAAATTACAACTTTGGCAAATTTCGGAAAAACTTCAACTTGCAAATCTGTCTAAAACCCTAGCTGACGTCACAGTCGTACGGCTAATGTCACGACTGTAAGGATCCTGTGTTAGCCCTATTGTACGGTTTGCACATGTCGTACGACCTGCAATAAATGTGTCGTACGGATTCACACGTGCAGTTGTTTATGTTGCTCTCACACATGCGGCTATCTCTCTCACACATGCGGCCTGTCCTTCCTTGGCTGAAAGTATGAGAGAGAGTCCAAAAACCCTAGATTAGATTTTTGCCCAAGTGAAGAATTTCCTGGCTGAAATCTGCAACCCCAATCTTCTTGGCAAGAGTGCTTACTCACTCATGCCAACATCATTATGACACAATAAGATTAGTGGTGCCTCCTCACATTGCCTCTCCTTTTATATGAGTCTTAATGAGTGAGTTTAGGAACCCCTTCTAAACTCAGCATTAAATTAGAATTGTCTATTCCTCCAAGTGGATGCCAAGGCCCCAACAATAACAATTCCAAGCCCCAGCTCTACATAAAAGGGGTTTTCACAAAAAAAAAATGCAATGTGAGTGCCAACAAAGATTCCCACATGCCCGACACCAAGGCCAATGTGAGAATAACTCCCCGAAGCTACAAAAACATCAACACTCCCTCTTAGGGAGGGAGGTATTCTCAACCACTCCTAGCTTGTCTCTGAAGTAGACAAACTTCCCCTTCACTAGGGGTTTGGTGAGAATATCTGCAATCTGCTCATCTGTGGAAATGTACTGGAACTTCACAACTCCCTTCTGCACCCTTTCTTTCATGAAGTGATGTCTAATCTCAATGTGTTTCGACCTATCATGAAACACTAGATTCTCCGATAATTTGACACAACTTTGATTGTCGCAGTAATTCACCGTAGTCTCCAACACTTGACCAAATAACCCTGCAAGAAGCTTGTGAAGCCAAATAGCCTCACAACTCACCAAACTAGTTGCCATATACTCTGCCTCTGCTGAAACAACCACCAAAAGTGCTCTTCTTGTCAATTGAACTACCTGCCCAATTTGAGTCTGAATATCCATGCAGCCTCACTCCATCACCCCCAACATATCTCAGACCAAATCCAACTGTACCCCAAAGGTACCTGAGCACATGCTTAACTGCTACCCAATGCACCTGCCTCAACTCAACCATGAACTAGCCCAAGGTGTTGACGGCAAAGCAAATATTCGGCCTAGTGTTGACCAGATATCGACGAACCAATCAACTGCCTGTACATCGTGGGATCCACCAAGTCTGAATCCGAAGCCCCCAGCTTCTTTAGTTTGGTGATCATAGGTGTAGTCATGGACTTATAGTCCATCATCATGAACCTCCTCAATATCTCAACTGTATACTTCCCCTGTCTGAGGAAGATCTTACCCGATTGTTGCCACACCTCCAATCCCAAGAAGTAATGCATCAATCCAATATCCTTCATTTCGAACTCCAAAGCCAAATCCCTCTTGCAACTGACAATGAGACTCTATGCTCCCATGAGGAACAGATCATCAACATACAACACCAATATAAGAGGATCCTTACCAACATGTATGAGATATAGGTTGGGATCCGCTTCACTCTTGGTGAAGCCCGTGCTCTGCAAATACCTATCGATCCTCAAGTACATGCCCTAGGTGCTTGCTTGAGTCCGTACAAAGCTTTCTTCAACCTGCAAACATGGGACTCCCTCCCATGTACCTCAAATCCCTGAGGTTGCTCTATGTACACCTCTTCCTCAATCACACCATTGAGGAATGTTGTCTTCACATCCATCTGATGTATCCTCCACCATGTAACCGAAGCAAGAGAAATAACAGCCCTGATAGAAGTATGCCTGGCTACTGGAGCAAAAGTCTCCACATAGTCCACTCGCTATTTCTGGGAGAACCCTCTCGCTACGAACTTCGCCTTGTATTTCTCGATGCTACCATTTGTAGCATGCTTGATCTTATAGATCCACTTGGAAATCACCACAGACTTCCCCTCTAGTCTCGAAACTATGTCCCACACATCATTCTTCATGATGGATTGATACTCCTCCATCGTGGCATCCTTCCAAACCTACTAGCTTGTTGCCTCCTCAAAACTGAAAGGCTCAAAATCAATGATGCTACTCATAAGGGCCACATAGCTTGAAACCTCTGTGGAGGCCTACTCTCCCTGAAAGTGCCCCTGGGAGCGACATGCCTCTCCACATCTTTCAAAGTATCCTGAAGCCATCTAGGCCTCGTGTCCTCGTCACTAGGAGGGTCCACTAGATCCACTAACTCCTCCTCATGGTATGAAGGTTGAACCCGTGTACTGGATGGACCTGTACTCCTTTCAACCTTCAGAGCCTCCTGCTCTTTACCATCATCTGGAAGTAACTCTGCCTCCCACACTAGATCCACTACCACAGTTGCTCCTTCTAACGCAGAAGCAATTCCCATTGTATGACTTGGACCCTTCTTGGAAGACACCCTACTCCTAGAAGCCTCCCACTTCTGAGCATCCTGCATGGCCATCTCAACCCATGACACCTTCTTGACAAGATTGGAAGACTCCTCTCTTCCACCTGAACCTGAAGGTTGACTCCCTTTGAGTTGCTCAACCTTCGGAGCTACCTGTTCCTTGTCCTCTACCACTCTGTTGTTGCTTTCCATTCCTCGCATAGGCTGGCCCTTTAACCTTTACAAGTTGCTCTCTCTAACTCCTAGAACAATTGTTGTGTCTGAGCTAGATCCTCTAGGCATGATCAGCGCCTGTCCATCCCGGAACAATACTTCAAACCCTTCTTCTCAATCGTTGAAACTTGAGACTGAGAGCACACTCCTCCTAAATTTTGGCACCCAAAGCAAATTCGTCACTCTCAACACACCTCCTAACTCCATCTGGAATGGCACTGTTCGAGATTTCTACACTGCATGTTTGGTCCCCATACCAAGTTCCACATGCATATCTAAATTAGACTATGTGAAGCTCTCGAACAACTCTCGTGCTCTTGTCATGTGACATGTGGCTCCATTATCCACCAACCAAGTCCCACTACCGAAAACTATACCAGAAAGAGCAGAGACCAATAAGAACTCTCTCTGAAACATGTTTGCAGCCTCATCCACCTCTGTTGATGATGCATGCTACTTCCCTCTCCCTTTCTTCCACTATGGACATTGCGAACCATAGTGGCCTAGCTTATGACAAGAAAAACACTTGACCTTGCTAAGGTCCTTCTTCTTCCACTTCTCTAGAGATGCCTCTCTCCCTGCAGAACCATTTCCTCTGACCTTCCTAGCATTAGTAGCTAGGGCCTGGTTCTCATCATCACTACTCCTCTTCCTACCATTCTTGGACTCTATCCGAGCCTCCTCCTGAATGAAAATGATCCACAGTCTGTCAAATGGTGGCAACTTCTCTCATGCACAAATCCCCTGCACAAATGGTTCCCAAGGCCCGGGAAAACCATTCAATGCCACATTCACCAATTCTGTGTCATCAACTGCCTCACCAATGGCTACAAGTTGATCACGAAACCATGTGATCCTCATGAGGTAGCTAGCAACTGTGTCTGATTTGGACATCTCAACAGATCGGAGCTTATGCCTCAAAATCAACTTTCGGTTTGCATTCCTACTTTGTTGTCTTCTTCTCGAAAATATGAGGAATCGGGTTATCATTCATAGAGTCCAACAACACCCGCTTGGCCTTCACTTCCTTCTTCCTATGGGTTTTCAATTCATGTGCATCATTTGGATCTGGAACCACCATCTCAACATAATCTTTGAGATCATTCTCTTCCAAGAGCAAAAGAATCCTAGCCTTCCAGGCCCAGAAATTTGTGGCCCCCTGCAACCTATCCTCAACTCTAAGAGTGCTCACCATCGTGTCCAAACAAGAGCACAAAACTGCAGTAACAAATCTACAGCAACAAAAATCTACAGCAACTTGTGTCTCAAGAGATGACTCCCTCTCTTTCTAGAGCCTATGCTCTGATACCATGTCAAATTTTTAAACATTCAATGTATTCAATTTCAGATCTGAAAATTACTTCCAAGTGACCTCAAACAGTAAACTAGGGCTATTATCACTGAATAATTTTACACTGAAATTATGACAAAAAATTATAATGGAAGCATAAAGATCATAGAGAAATCATCCATACACAAGAGACACAAATTTCTATTCAATGAAATTTTCAGATTGAGAAATTCTGAGGACAAAACCAGTCCTCTCAGCAAAATTACAACTTCAACAAATTACGGAAAAACTTCAACTTACAAATCTACCTGAAACCCTAGCTGATATCACAGTCGTACGGCTGATGTCACAGTTGTACAGATCCTGCGTCATCCCTGTTGTACGATCCACACGTGTTGTACGACCTGCAATAAATGCATCGTACGGATTCACATGTGCGGGTATTTATGTTGCTCACACGTGCGGCTGTCTCTCTCACACGTGCGGCCTGTCTCCTCACACGTGCAGCCTTTCCTTCCTCACACGTGCAGCTTGTCCTTCCTTTGTATTCAATTTCAGATCTGAAAATTACTTCCAAGTGACCTCAAACAGTAAACTAGGGCTATTATCACTGAATAATTTTACACTGAAATTATGACAGAAAATTATAATGGAAGCATAAAGATCATAGAGAAATCGTCCATACACAAGAGACACAAATTTCTAGTCAATGAAATTTTCAGATTGAGAAATTCTGAGGACAAAACCAATCCTCTCAGCAAAATTACAACTTCAGCAAATTACGGAAAAACTTCAACTTACAAATCTACCTGAAACCCTGGCTGACATCACAGTCGTACAGTTGATGTCACGGTTGTACAGATCCTGTGTCATCCCTATTGTACGATCCGCACGTGTTGTACGGTCTGCAATAAATGCATCGTACGGATTCACATGTGCGGGTATTTATGTTGCTCACATGTGCAGTTGTCTCTCTCACACGTGCGGCCTGTCTCCTCACACGTGCAGTCTTTCCTTCCTCACATGTGCAACCTGTCCTTCCTTTGTATTCAATTTCAGATCTAAAAATTACTTCCAAGTGACCTCAAACAGTAAACTAGGGCTATTATCACTGAATAATTTTACACTGAAATTATTACAGAAAATTATAATGGAAGCATAAAGATCATAGAGAAATCATCCATACACAAGAGACACAAATTTCTATTCAATGAAATTTTCAGATTGAGAAACTCTGAGGACAAAACCAGTCCTCTCAGCAAAATTACAACTTCAGCAAATTACGGAAAAACTTCAACTTACAAATCTACCTAAAACCCTAGATGACATCACAGTCGTACGGCTGATGTCACAGTTGTACAGATCCTGTGTCATCCCTGTTGTACGATCCGCACGTGTTGTACAAACTACAATAAATGCATCGTACGGATTCACATGTGCGGGTATTTATGTTGCTCACACGTGCAGCTGTCTCTCTCACACATGCAGCATGTCTCCTTACACGTGCAACTTTTCCTTCCTCACACGTGCAACATGTCCTTCCTTGGCTGAAAGAATGAGAGAGAAAGTCCAGAAACCCTAGATCAGATTTTCCCAAGTGAAGAATTTCCTTGCTAAAATTTGCAACCCCAATCTCCTTGGCAAGAGTGTTTACTCACTCATGCTAACATCATTATCACACAATAAGATGTGTGGTGCCTCCTCATTGCCTCTCCTTTTATAGGAGTCCTAATGAGTGAGTTTAGGAACCCCTTCTAAACTCAACATTAAATTAGAATTGTTTATTCCTCCAAGTGGGTGTCAAGCCCCAACAATAACAATTCCAAGCCCCAGCTCTACATAAAAGGGGTTTTCACAAAATAAAAATGCAATGTGAGTGCCAACAAAGATTCCCACATGCCCGACACCAAGGCCAATGTGAGAATAACTCCCCGAAGCTACAAAAACATCAACATCCCTTGGGATACCTAATGAATATCAAGTTGGGAAAAGGAGGGGCTTTGACCTTGCTTCCATCCTTCGCAAAAACATTGCATATCAACAAGGGTGCAAAGGAGTTTGGTTTGAGCGAAGGAGTTTGGTTTGATTGACAGCATTGACAAAAGTACCGACTCCTTAAAGTGCCAACAAGTGAGGGTACATCCGGGTAGATAAACTTTATTGATCTTGTCCCATCACAATGTGTGGGTAGTATTAAAGTAAGCGTCCGAAGTTTAGAGTCACTGGATAGTCTCTCACCGAGCTTTGTGAAGACGACGGTGGGTTTTGAGACTTGGTCTGTCCAGAAATCGATCAGCTTGGTGGAGGAAGTTGTAGCATCTGATCCTAGTTGTGGTGAAGCCAAAAAAGGAGGTAGCCTGCAAGCTAATCCTGGTCAAAAGGGGAAGAAATATGTTAAGTTGGCAAAGGGGAAAACAAATCTTGTCTTAGGGAAAAACATCACCATGGTGCAGGTAGTGGATTTGTCTACTAAAACACCAACTGAAAGGTTTTATGCACATTTCATCTCTAAGAGAAATCTTAAGAGCTAGACTGAGAAGGTAGGACATCCAGTTTTAGGGTATGCGTCAGGTTTTCATACCCTGGCGCGAGGATGGTTGGCTTTTCACTTTAGATCCAAAGATGATGTTGCAATTATTTTGAAGACACGTTGGTTTTGGGGCTCGACTATGTTATCTTTGAAGAAAAGGGTGCCAAGGTTTGATCCTAGGACTGAGAGGATCCTTGTGCATCTGATCCAGGTTAAGATGCTTGGTTTGTCACTTGTTTTGGTCTACTAAGACCGTCAAGGTCATCAGGGATGGGCTTGGGACATTTCTAGAAGTCGATGAGCAGTTCAAATATGAAACTTCTCACTAAGTAGCCTATAACTGTTAGAATTGGAGTTAAAAGATGAGCTGGCAGACGATATTGAGCTAGTGGTTRGGAAYAGGTCTTTTGATCAGAGCTTGGATTATGTTGGTATACCATTCTGATGTGTCTATTGTCACAACTACRGGCACCTAGTCAATACTTGTATGTTCAAGTTTTATAAAAAAGAGTGGAGGAAGAGAAACTGTGATGATAATGGTCAGAAGGTAAGGTCTGAGGCTATCTATCCAAAGGGAGAGGACGGAAAAGCCTTTTGGAGTTGTGGGGGTGAGTAGGGATTTGAATAATCTGCAATTTGTCATGGAGTTAGGAGAGCCACAAATGTTGAACTCTATTCCAGCCTTGGTTTCTGCAAACACAGGTAAGTTGAATTCTGGTTTTCCCTACTCAATGTCTGTTGGAAATCTTGTTGTAAAAGATAGAACAAAGGAACTAAACAGTGGTGCAACCATTGGCTTTCCCTAGGAGGTAGATTGACTTTGGTTAAGTTGGTACTGGAAGAAGCAATTCTTGTTTATTGGTATAATATGGCCTTCATTCCTAAAGGGATTCTGGAAATAATCAGGAGGAGATGCTTTAAGTTCCTTGGCACTAGTAAAAGAGAAAAAAAGGTATCCCCTCATAAAATCCCAATCCTTGGCCAAACCCAAGGATGAAGGTGGATGGGGTGTAAAAGATGTCCCTCTTTTTGGTAAGGCTGGAATAACCAAAAGCCTAGAGGATTATTTCAAAACAAGGACTGTGGARGCAGGTGATAATTCAAAAGTATAGTGAACCCCTCTCCTTGGAAGAAGGGACTAGGATGGAGATCAAAACTTTTCAAAATGGCTCAATAGTCTGGAAGGCTTCGGTATTTGCTTTCCCTTTGTTGAGAAATTTGCTCGTTATGAAAATGGGCGAAGGTAAAAGTTAGGGCAGATCCTCGGGTTGAAAGTGGAGATCTATTTAGACTTCCACAGAGTTTGATTTGGATCCCTGCAAATTCAAGGTATATCTACTGTGGGATAGGCACCTGATGTCTTCTCTATGGCATCAAAGGCTGGAAAAACAATGAGGAATTATGCCTGACAGAGCATGAAAAAGGGATGTGGAAGGCTTATGTGGGCCAGCTTAAGAAATGCCATATCAGATTAAATGATGAGGAGGATGTCCTTGTCTAGTCCCTGAACCCTGTAATGGGGGAATGCACTTCAAGACTAGGTTATAAAGCTTTGTGTGAAGATGCTAATCCAAAAAAGGAGACTTGGTGGTGGATGTTACTATGGAAGGTAAAGGCCTCTAAGACTAGGTTATAAAGCTTTCTGTCAAGATGCTAATCCAGAAGAGGAGGCTTGGTGGTGGAAGTTACTATGGAAGGTAAAGGCCCCTTTCAAATCCAAAGTTTATATCTTGACCTGGGATGTGAAAAGCGCAATCAAAATAGTCCCAGGAGATGTACCAGGTACCCTAAGTAAGCAAGATGGAAAATCAACTGATCACTTATGAAACTCATGTCCTTATCCTGTTCTGGTGTGGGCAGAGATGGAGGTAGTGACTGGATGTAGGGGTGGTTGGCAATGCCCTACTGTTGAAGAAGCTTTAAAAAATTGGTTTCAGAATAAAAAGTTGAAAGTTGAACACCTTCAGAGCTCTTCCATTCATGGTGGAGTGGGGTATTTAGTTAGCTCATAACGCAGATATCTTTCAAGATAGATACATATATCATTCCAATGTACATCCCAGATTCAAGCAGTCTTTAGAAACTTTAAAATTTGTCACATACCACTAAAGGCTTGAATTATAAAACAACCTCAAATTGATAAGTCAGTGTCCTGGGGTTTGTTTGATGGAGCAAGTCAAGATAAAGGCTCTGTGTGTGGTGCTGGAGGCTCTTTATATATCACTGATGATCATTTCTTTGTCTTTAAAGCAGGTCTGGGCGGGAGCACAAATAATTATGCAGAGTTGCTTGCCTTGAAGATTCCATTGAAACTGGCAGTGGATCAAGGGATCACTAAGTTGCAGCCTGCGGGTCTATGGGGACTCTGGGGTGATCCTAAACTGGATGAAAGGTAGCTACAGGCTGGCCAATCTGATGCTGCATCCGAATCTTGAACAGGTGAAATGCATGGAGTCTATGTTTACTAGCATATCCTTCCTTCACATATTTAAAGAACTTAACACTCAGGCAGATGGACTTTCAAATACAGGTTTGCTGCTGGGACTCAACACTGGTTTTATTACTAAGCGCCAAGGAAGCATCATTCAGGCCGAAATTCAACTGTTAATAAATGTCTAGAACTGTCTTAAACATTTTCTCTAAGTGCTGTAGGATGCACAGTTCTGAGTTTTTATTTCTAACCTAAGAACTGTTGGGCTTTTTCAGCTATGCTGTAAGAATGTAGTATAAGGACTGTTAAGAGATTTTGAGAACAGGAGAAATCCTGTACAGACGGTTTTGTAGGGGTATTTTTGAGGGGGGAACAGGAGAACACCTGTTTGTATGTTTTGTTGTCATATTTGTATGATGAGCATTAGCAGGGCCTTGGATAGATCAGTCAGAAGGTTTTCTTGCCTTTGGATTATGAAGATAGAAAATCTGTTTCTTGAATATTCATAAATATAATAGAATGTTGTACAAGCATATCTATAATATGCTTTTATTTTACTGATAAAAAGATACAATTCCTTTCCAAGGAAAAA
>SNQJ01S0017584.1:34622-49580 GCA_010110895.2 Picea sitchensis | reverse complement strand
CCGTGATTTACTATGATAATCAAAGTTGCATTAAACTCTCAGAGAATCCAGTTTTTCATGACCGGTCTAAGCATATCGAGATTCGGTATCACTTCATTTGTGATTATGTTCAGAGAGGAGTTGTGGAGCTACAGTAAATATCTACTGAGGAGAAGGTTGCAGACATACTCACCAAGGCATTGAACAGGGGCAAGTTTGTATTTTTTAGGGACTAGGGCAACTAGGGCAAGAGGGTGCACCCATTCTTGGGTAGTTCAAGCATTCTTGTTGAGAGAACAAGAGAGAGCAAGAGAGAGGTCGAGCTGAAGAAAAGAGACAGTATTTGCTGAAGGAGAGCACGCATCCCAAAGCAAAGAGCAGCACGGATTTCGAGGCAGCAGACAGCAAGGAAGAATAGGCCGTACCGTACAGATTTGTGGAGGTCGTACAGCATTTACTGTGCACAGAAATTGAGGAGGACAGCAGCTGCAATTTCTGAGAGTATTGGCACGCATTCCAAGGCTATCGTACAGCATTTATTGGCATAGAAATTGAGGTAACTGCTTTAATAAATTTCTGAGTGTATTTCCGTACAGTTTGGCACGAATTTTGAGGGCCGTACAGCACGATTTACAAGGAGTTGTTCATGCTGGGTTTTTCGTACAGTCTTAGCAGAGTTTTGGCACAAATTTTGAGACAGTCCATACAGCATTAATTGTTGGGACAGCCGTACAGTTGTACGGATTTCTGGGACAGAAATCGAGGAGCATTTTCCAGGACTGTTCAGAAGGATTTTAGCGAATGAAAGTCCAGATAAGTTTGTGTAAATTTCTAAAGATGAATATGCTGTAAAAGAAATTTCTCAGAAGCTCATAAATAATAAAAAGCCCTCTCTCATTGGTTTTCCCTTGTGGGTTTTTCCAAGGTTGAAGTTAGACCGAATATCTTTGTGTCTATTTTTTGAGTTTTGCATACTGCTGATATTTTATTTCTGCATTGAAAACGATGTTCAGAATCCTCATGTTTCAGTTCTGAAGTTTATTTTCTAATAAGTTTTTATATGCTGAAACAGTGCTGAAATTGTGTTGAAACAGTGTTGAAATTGTGTTGAAACAGTGCTGAAACTGTGCTGAAACATATGCTAAAACAGTGCTGAAACTGTGCTGAAACATACGCTGGAACAGTGCTGAAACTGGGTTTGGGCATTTAACTTTGGCTGAAAAATCAACGAGACTGAAACTGGGTTGGGGTCTGAAATTTTTACAAGTGAAACTACTGTGATCTGTTTAGAAATAAATTATCCTAGTTCTGCCTATGATCAGTTGGCTCACTTGTTCTTAGGATAGTTTTATTTCAGTTCCTTACTGTTCACACTAACAGTTTTAAAAAGACAGTGTTTTTCTGCATTACCTCTAAAATCTAACACAACAGAGAGAATAATAGGGTGATCCTTGAAAGTTGTCACAAAATGACAACAATTTAGTTGAGTGGTAATTCCTTAAACTCGTATATTTAGGCAAGTAGTTATCAGAATCCAACTAATGGTCAGTCAGAAAGCAAATCCGAAATTCAGCTGAGCATATATGCAAGGATCATAGATATACACAGTTGATTGATGAGGTAAAAGTGGAGGAAGTTTCACAAGATATTAATCATCACATGATAATGGAAGAGTGAACTGTTCTTCCAATGGCTTGCACAACTACAAATATATCAAGTTAACTAGCAAGTTAATGGGAAAAGGAGGTAGATATCTCAACAGTACCATCCTAAATGATGAGAAAGCATTTATGATTTTGCATGGCCTTCATTAGCAATCCAGAATTTAGTATAGGCAGGGAACATCGGCCCAACCATTCCCTTGTGTATTGATCATCAGGAACTTCACAGGGTTTGTGAACCATATATTATGAGTATGGTGTCCACCACAAATTCTAGACCATAATTTGATTGTTTGACTATGCTGGCAATAGAGCCAAAGTTTCTTTGTGTATTTATTATCAGGAACTTCTTAGAGTTTGTCGACCATATTATGAGTATGTTTTCCACCACAAAGTCTAGAGCATAATTTGCTTGTTTGACTATCCTGGCAATAGAGCCAAATAACTTTACATCTGTTGAGACATAGATGCACATAATTTTGATCATGGGGGTTAGTCAGTCCACTGGTTTCCAACAATGTTATTTTTAAGTCAGCTAACAGTATGTCACAAATGATCCATTGGAGATTGAGCTGTTGTCCTTTTGGATAGAGTTTTCCTTGCGTGTAGGATAAGCTGCATTATATTTAGGACGCCAGCAATGATGCACCCGCCGTATACATTATAAAAACATGTAAAGATGGGTGTTGATGTTTATTATGGTGATTTGCTATTTTGTTTTTTACCAAATGAGTATGGCATCCTGAGTATGTCAAGATGCATGTACATATTTATTATGATGCTTTGGTATTTTATTTCATGTCAATGATCACAATAGTATTATTAGTAAAAGCATGGCTGCTTCAGCAACAAGTAGTTAAAAATTCACATCACACCATTAACATGAAATTAAGAATGTGGCATAAATCAATAAGCATTAAGGAAAATGGAGAAAATATGACAAGTGCAATCCCACAAAAGTAACTACTGATCACTTGCACCCAAGAAAACCTTTGAACAGCGCTAAACTTTAAGTAAAGTACTAAGATAAATACCTGCACTAAAGAAATGAAATCCATCATTTGTCATCTGCAATCCTGTCACTGCACCATAATGAGCTGTTGCTCGGTTCTGGGATGACAACATACCAGGATGTTGTCTTTGTGTTCCAGAGCCTCTTGCCACTCCTTTGCCTAACAACATAGAAGACTTTGTTCCATTCCCAACAGACCCCTTTTTCTGTGGTGGCCTAGCCTTGGTAGAATTCAAATTGCCGGAAGCCAGAGACTGTGCTAATAAATTCATAAAATGAAGGGTTGCTAAGAGATAGTTAGAAGGCATGGACATTATATATGGGAATCAAATCTTTAGCATTACTTCCAGCAACAATAATCAGGTCCCAAAATGCACTTTGCAAGAAAAAACTCAATACAATAGTAACAAATAAAAATATATCCTTGTATAGGATGAAATTTTATCCTCGAACAAATTGACAACAAAATCTCAAAAAACAACAAGACAGGATAAACCATAATGGCTACTTATAATAGGTTTGGCATGGACATAAATAATGATGTTTATATTTTTATGAATGAAAGTTTAAAACCAAATTGCAATGCACCTACAATATACAGATCTGTTTCTCTCTTTCGTAATTGTGTTTTCTGCCTTGTGCATGACATGGGAATAAAGGTGAAGAGCAGGTACTTTGGCTTTTGTAGCAGTGCCTTTGAGTATAAGTGGACGCCTCCCAGCTTGAGACTGAAACTGGTCCAGTACTCGGAAACATCCAACTTGTCTGATGTCCCAAAAGCGTATAGCACCATCACATCCCCCTGTCACTACCACCCATTCATTTGAAGCAGACCACTGTACAGCCCAAACTCCATCTGCCATAACAATCATGCTTAGCACCCTATCATCTGCCAGAAAACCTCTTTTAATATTGATATTTGTATTTAACAAAAAGTTCACTATTCGTGCAATTGCATGAACATTCCAAGTGCTATTAGCCTATTTACAACTAGAGACATAAAAATTATTTGAAAATGTATAGACACCATATTTGCTCTGACAAATTACAATGCATTGAAATCTGAAAAGCTAAAATGCTGGCAATTTTAAAAGGACATGGTATGAAACAATCATTTAACCTTTCTTGGAAAAATTATTTAGCAATCGAAAGAAAAAAAATCATATCTAAATGCCTAGCAAATTTACCTCCATGCACAACACTCTGACAAGCTCAATAAAGAAAGAAAACAATGATTCATTACAACGAATTACTAAAAAGGTGAAAAAATATATACAATACAAAATTTAAAGAGAACAAAAATAAATGATAATTACCAAATTCTAGCCAAGGTTACCGTTGGTGAGTGCTGGAAACCTACTCCTTTAGGGTTATGGTATTCCTCACTTGAGAAGGAATATGAAAAGACAAGTGATAAGAACCGTCATCAGGAATCCAAGAGACCTCTTGGAAGATGAATCCAAAGGTCAAAAACAATGTATTTATATGTGTATCATATTAATGAAATGCAATCCACACTTATCTCCATTTGCGCATTCCAACAGTGAGAATGCAAGGGGAAGAAAGCTGCAGGTTCAAATTGGGTACAGGTGTGACAGATTTCCAAAAATTAAGGAAAAGGATTCATCGATATACATATTTTTCAAAAATGTATGTAGAATAAAATAAAAAAGAAAATATATAAATCGAAATGATAAATTTGTGAACAGGTGACAATAGATTAAATGTTTAAGTTTTGAACACAGCAAAATGAACAACAATTGATTCAAAGTTCACCGTCATAGTTTTATAATTAATATGTCTACGGAAAAATGGTCTTGATTAAAAAAAAACTATAAGCCACAATGCCAAAATTACAAAACTTGAGCCATGGAGTCAAGCTATAAAGATTACTGCTGTTGAGTTTTTCTGGAATTAGACTGTGTGTGAGATTTTCGATTGTCCAAAAGAAAATCTCGCACACAGTTTAATTCCAGAAAAACTCAACAGCATGATAACTAACTGTGAAAGCTTACACACTCCAATATAAAGATTACTACTCATCATCGTACTGTCCACCCTCTACATCATCCAACTTAACATCTTCTAGGTTGCCCCAGCTTTGGTAATAAGAAGCAGAAGCATGACCAGAACCAGATGCAGAATGCAGAATGCAGAACCACTATAAGAAACAGACAAAGAACTCAAACCATCTCCCATAACAGACTCGTCATCTTCCTCCCAGGTGCATTCGTATGAGCATTTGAGACTAGGTGGCACTATGGAGGGAGGGAGAGGTGCAGGTACTGCTTTGGGTATTTTATTTCTTTTCATTTTCTTCAAGTTTAGATAAATGCAGGTCAGCAGGTGCATTTCCTGCATTGGGAAATCCTCCTGACCTGCCCTTAGCTTTTAGTCTTCTTTTCCAAGACATGAAATGTACCGAAACATCAAGGGTTAGTCTGGAATCTGGAAGCTGATTCCAAACAGTTCCAGAATGAAACGATGGATCCATGAACTGGATCCAGATGCTTTGGGTTCTGGCGCTAGATGTGGTAACCTTGATTTTGATCATTGCACTTGCCCTGAAACCCGCCTAACAAAGTGTACAAGAAACATCTTATTATGTTATGATAATATACAGGTTTCAAGACATTGTTGAACAATAAGAATTCATAAGAGTATTGAAGATTCAATATTATTCATGAATTTCCCCTATTTAGTCCCCAGTTCTAAATCATCATCAACAAAAACGATGGTAGAAAGTTGTTCCCCTTCTACCCACAGTCAAAGTCCCAAGACAGAATCATATATTAAACCGCTTATCCAGTAAGCTGAAAAAGCGAGCTCAAAAGCTTTCAGTCATGACTCATGACGATTACAGTGTGACTTTAATTTGTACCTTTTATCATAATCACTTCCCACCTACATGTTCAAGTTCACCCATTGGAGAGTTGAAGATTTATATTTTGTATCAACTTGATTATGCCTAGAACTTTGCATTCTGATCACTTTTAAATTTATCTTTCAGCTGGCAATTTTAACATTGGACTAAATTTGTACATCATAAGTAGAGCAATTAGAGCTTGTGATCCTTGAATGGACTCAAGGCTTTAACTGTTAGCATGATCCCATCCATTCTTCATAATGTTCTTCATTATAAAAAAGAACATCAAGATTCACATGTAATATTCAGAATCTTACAAGAACACCAGTCGCCGACTCACTACAAACATCAAGTTGATTGTAAACTTACATACCCCACAATGCCTTCACCAAAGGCTATCCCATCCATAGACTGTTCTCAACTCCAAGAAGCAGTCCCACTGCTGCAGTGCTCAATACCAGCAACTTCCAAACAGGCTACAATTTTTGTTTTACCCTGTATAGTGACTGAAACAAAAACTCTGCTGGTCACCTGTCATCCAACGCACCTACCAAAAATTTTATATTACTTTAATGTATCAGGATACGAATATACTGATTTCTGGATTTCCTAAATTCGAGTTCAATGTCCCCAGTTAAAAGTTTGCCCTTCATGTTGTATTGTAAGCAAAAAGCATGTATTCCCTTGTTTCGCACAATCAGTCTAGGTACAAAGAGCTTTCCATCTTAACTAACTCATGAATTTGATATTTTAACTTTTAATGCATCAACCACGTTTACCAAATTGTACCATTGAAAGCATTATACTGTTGTCTCCTAGAAATTTTCTTTACTGAAGTAACTCCAACTGATTTTGCCCAGCCTGTGTAAACCTTCCAGATATAATTTTAGTAGCTTCTTAGAATCAACATTCACTGTAACCATCAGGAACTGCTATAAGCACGATTTCCACCATCAGGTCTCATGTCCTTACCTTTTCAACACCCCTAGTGACTAGTCCCCCCTCTAGGGAATTTTTAACAGAGATATTGTGTGATGAACCTGTTGTCGTCCTTATACACACTTGCAAACGTGTGCTAAGTCAAGATATACAACAAGATACACAATAATGTTAGATACAAATACTTACAACTACAGAATAGAATGATAGATGTTACAACAACTATAAGCAAAAGATATACAACAAGATACACAATTACAACAAGAATATCTAAGAGTTACAAGATACAAAGATACAAGGAGATATAAGATGAGTAGATGATACAATAACTACAACAATGAATATTCTAAAACTATCACAAGATTATACAAATAATGCCAAGAGATTGAATAACCATGTGCTTGCATGTGCGGGAATTAAGGAGATTCAAAACATGAAGATCATCAACACATCAAGCCAAGCATGCCCCAATAGCACTTACTCTATTGGACTGCTTATCAATGGCAACCACAACACTCAAGACCCAACAAGATAGTGCCTCCAAAGGGGATGCGAAACCTCTTGAGGGATCACACCACAAAAGAACACTAATTGAATAAGATATGCTTTTAATGAACAAGTGTTCAACAACAAAACTATGACAACTTAGATGATTAATCCACAAAGCAAAAGTTAAACTTGCATGTATAAGTAAAAGTGAAAGAGTGCTTGCAAGTGTTACTTAGATGCCAACCACATAAGATATACCAATAAAGAAGATGCCCAAGTGTTTAGTGGATTAAAGAGTTGATTAAAGATTATTAAGTGTTGAGTTACTCCTAGCTAAGTGTCATTAATCAGCCATCCTCCCCAATTACCAAGTGATTGTTGGATGCTCAAAGTGAAACTGGCGAGGCCTACCCTAGCTTCCTGAGTCGGGTCGAGGTACTCACGGAAGACTTGGCCGTGGCCTTGACAGAGACCAGATCCAGCCTAGCACCTTCCGTTTGCCTTCCTCAATTTGTTTAAATGCAGAAAATGGTGAATTAAAGGTGTCCTATTAAGTCTAGTAGTAGTAAGTTATTAGGCCTATCGACTAAGTGTTTTTAGGTGTTTAGGTGTGTTTAGGTGATTTTTACTTGCCTAAAAAGTGCCAAAAAGGGCCAAACCGAAACTTTTAACAACATAAAAAGTTGCTCTAAATCATGAGATTATAGCATGGAAAACACATGAGGAACTTGAAAAGACTTGCTGAAATGAAAGGTTACTTCTACAACATTAACATACTCATGTGTGTTTGCAAGTTTAGAAGAAAATAATGCTTAAAGGACAAGAGCTTCCAAATGAAAAAGATTTGCCTTAAACCATCACCATTTACCCATTTGTGTATTGCATTAAGATAAGTGCTAGGAAGAAGAAACTTGCAAAATGAGAAACTTAAGGCATGGAAATAAATCTATGCCTCCATGGGCTTAAACTAAAATTTAGTTGTGTGAGATCTGCTTCTAAACGATTTTAACCATGAGAATAAGCATATCAAAAGCACACAACTAAACTAGCCATACTATATTGAAGGTTGGTTTTGCCAACTTCTCATCCAAGGTGTGGGCAATAAGAAAAATAAGACTTGAAGAATGATAAAACTGCAAACCACTCACAATGGCACAAGATGGAGGCAAACCTTCCTATTTTGAAGCAAAGGGAAGTTAAATTTAAATAGTTAACTACCACTAAAACAATCTTAGCCACACAATCTTGCCCTAATGACAAGTGGGAACAAAGAATGAAAGATTGCAGAAAATTTAAGTACACCCCTAGCCTCACGATTTTTGGGGGTTGGCTTTGCCAATTTCTCACCCAAGGAGTAGGCACTAAAACTTTACAAAAACAGAAAACTTATTACAAGAATGCAAGCCTCGAGGAACTTCCGGGGGCTTGCTACAATAATGGAATGAAAGGAAAAAGTTGGGTGTTTGTTTAATCAAAAGAGGAGCCTTTGGTGTGTTGTGTGACAGAAAATGGGCAACATAACCCCTTGACCTGGTAAGAACCTGCAAAAACCAGCAAGCTGTGCTTGCTAGAATCTATTACACAAGAGAGTTAAGAAAACTCTCGTTTTTCAACGGAAATTTCCTACATACAAAATTTAGAAAAAGTATTGATTTTATGTGACCTATCTAAGATTGTTAGCAAACCAAATCTTATATGAATGAGCAGAAAATAAGATATGAAAGACTATGAAGTTTAGGTGAACTATGAGGGCGCTCTTGCTGAGGCTATCCCCTCGAGGAGCTAATACAACAAAACCTTTGAAGTAAACCTGCAAACTTTGAGACACAATGTGAGATACAAGAGTAGATATGAGTTGCATAAGAAAATAACATAAACTAATTTATATCATTAGCCCAACACATTTAGGCCCGACCCAACTACACTAGTGCCTAACCTATCCAAGTAAACCAATTTACCAAGAAGGATCTACTCAATATTACACAAAGGTACATAAAAGAAAAAATATGCACCTCATGTGTAAGGTATGGGGCTTAATCTTTGTTTATTAAAATCCTCAAAGCACTCTATTAACCAAGGGAGAGACTTGCAGCAACTAGTTGCTCCAAATTTCTCAAGAGAAAAATGGAAGTGAGAGCAAAATGGACAAATGAGAGAGAGATGAGGAAAAATCCAATAGCATAACAATGTAGCTCAAAGAGATGGTGAAAAGAAATGAGTGAGGGAGGGTTCTACTTATACTTCAAGAGGCAAAGTGACCCCTCACGGATCATTCTAGAGATGTTACCCAACACAAGCCATGGTTGAAGAGATCTCTCTCAAGGGAGGAGGAAGCAGCTTTAGGGGTTTCGGGTGAGGATTAGCTGGTGGCAATGAGGTTGGCTGAGGTGTGGGACCAAGCAAGCCTTGGAGGTGGAATTTGTGAGGCTAGAAAGGCACCTCATGAGGAGGGAGCCTAACTCAAAAAATTCAAAAATTTGTAATGTTTCTAGAAGAAGCTAGGGGTGCAATCCCTAGAGGTGAGGGGGTTTGAGTGAGTGAGTGGGTAAGGGGTGTGAAAAGGTTAGGGTAGGGTGGTTTGAGTTGGGAATCATCTCTCACCATTATTTTCCATCTTTACTTTACCCATTAGCTCATAAATTACAAAGAAATGACATTTTCCTATGCATGACCAGCAATTAAAATTGTTGTTTTGTGCAGTAGGAGACTCTGGTGGACAAACACATGGAAAAGTTGTTCAAGCGGTGAAATTTGGTCAAAAGGTGTAGGGGGTCTCATTCCATTTCTTTTTGTTTCACAAATACTAGCAAAGCCTAAGGATCTCATTCCATTTCTTTTGAGCACAAATACCCCTAGCAAAAGCTCAAGGACCTAGTTTTTACAATATTTGCTCAAAAAAATTTAAAATTAATTAATTAAATTACCCAACCTTAGGCAATTTTAATTAATTAAAAAAAACCTATCTAGACTCGACAGAATTCCGCGAAACTTTCTGAAATGTCATACATGGTCATTTACATCATTCCTAAACACTAACTACCAGAGGATAACTCCATTAGAACGCCTTTCACCACTTTCGAGGAATTATTGTTGGTGGGAGTGAAAAGCTCAAGGGAAATTAATAAGGCTGAAAAGCCAAATTAATAACCTGAGGATAAAAAACACTCAGTGAAAGAAACTCTCCTAATGAAGAAATCCCAAGGTAACTGACCTAACTATGATCCATGCAGACCTATTACATTATTAACCCGCGCAGGGGTGCGGAAATTCCGATTACAAAAATATGTGCTGGAGTCAAAAATTGCCCAATAGAACCAAATAGTCTTCGACATGTTTGCATCTGTTGATGCATATCTTCACGGTACATGGAGTTGACCCCCTAGTTGAATAGGCGGTCAACAGAACCCAATACTTAAAATAGCATAATAAACCTGCACAATGCATACACACGGTGTACACCATGCATAGGCATGGAGCACAGCGCCCAAAGGCAATTTTGGGTTCACAACATTTTGAAATCCAGTATAATTCCAAACAAGATGGCTTTATCTTTGCAACATAACTGTATAGTTATTTTAGAATGAAGTTGCCCATCATGATGTTCATTTTAACTAGAACTTTCATACTAATGTTAAATATTACAATTGTTTTCCCTATTTTAACATTTTATTTCTCCTTTTTACCACACTTTTCATATATAAACTATTATAACTCAAAAAAATCATCATAGTATTAGAAGCTTGCTAAATTACATTTGTGATTTATGATTTTGACCTGATTATCTAACGTATGTCAGAGTAGTATGTACACTTTAACAATGAGATATTTTGAAAGTCCTGCAGTCAAATATATGCTTCTTGTCATTGGGGGCTTGATTGGTTGGTCAAGCAGGGGTGGTGATATTCCACACCCCAAGTGTAGTAACATATTTATCCCCCACATTGAAAAGGACGGGCTGGGGGCCATCATCGCCAGTGCAAGCAGGCTGGGTGTGGTAATGAGCAGAGATCCTAGCCCATAGTGCTGTTGAATTTCCCCCAATCAAGGTGTTGATTGGGCACCACTTAAGTTAAACGGAAGCATTCAAGCTATCAGTGTGTATCTGTGTATATATATGTATATATGTATATGTGTGCATAACCCTTTGGGCTATGGTGGAAATATATATATATATATATATGCTTCCACACACACACACACACATATGTGTGTGTGTGTGTGTGTGTGTGGTATATATATATGGTTTACTAGGGATGCCATCCACGAATGTGGGCAAGCATCACTTGGGTTTCCCTGCGAGGTTCTCCTTGGCAAAAAAATATATGCTTCCACCATGCTATGTTTTCAAAAATTTTAGTCTTTGATAGGCATACAGAAACTAAATAAAATTGCAGCCATATATAGCTTGAGCCCTGAAGTGTACCACGGTGACCAGATAATGTATGAGTAAATGCTCCAGATGCAATATCACATAAACGAACTTGCACATCTTCTGTTCCAGCTGCAATTAACATGTGAGTTGTTGAAATTGAGGACATTGCTGTGCCATAAACCTTTCCTGGCATCTTGAACTGCATTTCCACCTGAAAGACGATTTAGACCAATATTTAATCTCAACAAAGAGTATATGTGTCAGACAATACCAGAGATAAAGAGCAGAAAAGTGAATGACAAGATGAAAACAAGTAAAACTCTGCATTATATACCTGGGTTGTATTTGTGTCCCAGACCTTGATATAATGATCAAATGAACCTGTAACAAAAAGGCCAGTATCGACAGGATACCACAGCACTGATGATACTGCATACTGATGCCCATACTCCAACCGTTTATCAACTACAAAGAGTGATTTGTGCTTGGCCACCAGTCCTGCTCCATCATCATCTGTAGCCTGTTGAATATCATAAACAGCAGCTGAACCATCTGACGCACCAGATAAGAGGTAGCGGCCCTCTGTCAAGTCAATCTGTCCCCATTGTCAACAAATACTGTTTGTATAAATTCCTATTTGCAACTTCCAGAATTTTCACACCTTAAAGAATAACAAGAATAGTAAAAGTAATATTCAAGGTAAAAGCAACTATAATCATTATGAATGGATCCATATTCAATAGCAAATCAAGTTATGATGCTTGCATATCCAGAACGGTCAATAAGTCAACATGTAACATCCCGGCATGTATATTAAAAAGAATCAGCATTTGTTTTAAACTATTAAATATAGCACAGCAGTGAAGCATATTGACAGTATTAGAATTTATTAACACGTTGACAGTACTGGAATTTGTTTAAATCCTCATCTAGCTAGAATATGATAAACTTAAAATTCTGACATAGAAACTGAAATTTTTGTCAAACTTTATAAAACAAATAGATACAATCTTTCAGCATCATTTCAATGTTTTTCAACTGATTCCAAAATTGTAAATTCAGCAAATAAGATTGTACTAAATACCAAGGAATTTAAGAAACTCATGATGCACAATTTTCAGTCTCAATTGGACATGTTTCATATCCACCAGGTCAATGATTACAAGACAGTAAGTTTAACTCTCTTCTCCAAAACAAACTTGGTAAAAACAAGAAATAAAACTAAGCAGAAAACCTACAGGATTTACAAACTCTTACCCCCTCCCCAAAAAATGGTTAAAAGTTCATTCAATCATGGGTTATATGCATGACCAAGCAAAGACCAAAAGAACAAATGAAAACAGGAAGAAATTCCTATAAACTAAACCATCCCAAGAACAGTACGCTCACCCTCTGTTAGCAACAATGTGGTTACCAGAGTCTAGAGATAACCAAAGAATCAAAAACAAGGAAATGATTGATACTCATCAAAATGTTCTTTGTCTATGCAATGACCTTAATATGCCTCATTCTAATAGATTTCAATCGTGGTCTCAAACTGACCTGCATGGAATGACAGAACATGGTTGACTGCAGCATATGCATGTTGATGCCACTGGCAAGATGTGAATCATACACAAACAAGCAATGCAAATCTAGGAAGCTTTATAGCACTGGATAAAGAAAATGTGGTAGACTAGTAGCAGCTTAGAGTTATAAATCAGCCAGCAATGAGACAAATTAAAAAAGGAAAAAATGTCTTGATGCCTAGAAAAGATAAGATAATTTTATACTAGTCCTGTGAATGAGAGGTAAAGGTGTGTCATCGAATAACACACCAATGGAAAGGACGTAAGGCATCTCCCACCTATATAGAAGGGCCATTAAAGGTGAAATACTATAAAATAAAACAGAAACACTGAGGACATCAAAGAAGAGGAATCAGCAATGATGAAACGTGAACAATTTACATAACATGATTGGGAAGTAGCAGTAACATCACTAGAATGTTTAAAGAATAATTTAGGATCTCCATCCATTTGTATGTCAGTAGGTTTTGTGTCTTGCCAAAATTCTAAGATTCATTTAAAATTCAGCCAAAAAAATAAACAAATCATGGACAAGTGAGTACCTGAAGACTATTTACAGCACCCTTATGTGCACTGACAATTTCCTTCTGGTTAGCAAGTTCAAGACTCTGTATTCTTCTTGATTGCACTCTGTTAGCCAGAAAAGCAGGTCTTATTCTCCCCAACTCTCTATCCTTCACCTCCTTCCACATTTCTTGCAGTTGACGTGTTTCATCTTCAGTGATGCTTTTCCATGTTACAGTTAGTAATATTCAGACTTGCATCAATAGTTATTTTATTTATAAAGATACATGTTATTCAGAATTGCAAACCAATGAAACATGCCATGGTTAAATTTGAACAATGTAAAATTCGAAAAGAGAATGTACTTGAATACAGACAAGCAAGTCACGTGAAATCTAGAGATTGTAACAACTAGTATTTAGCATGAAGGGGAAAAAATTTACATGAATTGTTTTGCCCCAGATTCCAAGACAAGCACACCATATGCTCAATGTTTATATTCATAAGCATGACTATCAACATAAGCCAGTTAAAATATCATACATTTTCTTCAGTAATTTCAAGTCTTCTTAAGTTTTTGATATGTCCCATCAAAAGCTGTAAAATGTCAATAGAGAACTAATTTGAACAATGATTTTAATTACCTAAATAGGTATGACCATATACAAATGTAAAGATTGCCACACAGGACAAAGAGTAATCACTTTGACCAGCTTAGTAACATAAAAACTATTATATGCTTGAGCTAGTGTAGAAGACTTCAGAATAATTGCCTACAGCAGATACAGAAATACTAAAACCTGTTTGTATTTGAAGAGTACAAGCACATTCATAAAGAACACGAGAGAATGGAGAGAATATGAAACAATATATTAAATCTGTGGCAGAAGCACAACACAGGGCTAGCCCAAGGTAGGCTGCCCATATATGGACTCATCTATCACACACTCTGAAATACATCATTGCACATTACATCATTTATAGAACTCCTGACACAGTTATGGGCATTTAACCATCTAACACTAACATTCATCACATATCGGTCACATGTTACTAACACCACTTTTAATGTTGTTTGGTAAATATAATATCACTGACAATGTACATGGTCACATAATAAATGTTCAGTCTATTGGACCGTGGTCTAGTGACCTATATTCAAATCCACAATGACCTATATTCAAATCCTGGTGAGCATGCTCCTACCCTAAGTGGTAAGATAAGATAAGATAAGTATATTAATGTCCAACAAATGACCAAAAATAGGTAATGGGAATAAAAGAGTATTTCTGTTTGTGGCTTATTGATAGTGTCGATTGCTATTAATGTAATGAATCAAGAAGGTACCTACTACCAACACCCTCTTTCTTGTATTAATCTGTCAGAGATAGAGAATAGTTTATTTCTGAGTTTTCATTCCATCGGGCTGTTTCCCATTTTTTGTCCATCAAGCTATGGTCTAGCAGCAACTTAGGGCAGTTGTCGTTATAATGACCCAAGTTCAAACCTTGGTGAGCATGCTCCTACACTGGGTGGTGTCTTGCCGGATGTGGCTATTAATGGTGATA
>SNQJ01S0017583.1:90533-105980 GCA_010110895.2 Picea sitchensis | reverse complement strand
AGAAGCCTTGTCAGCTCAAGAAGATAATTTATATTAGGCTATTAGCCTCCAAGAGAAGAAGTCATCCATAATTAATAATAATATACTGAACAGACACATACCCAGAAGGAGAAGTCGTCCCCAGCAAATTGGTAGGATTACTATAAATACAGGGCTCCGGTTCTCATTTGTAGCATCTCAGCAGTTGCAGATAGAGCCAGTTCCGCGCAACAATTTCCCAGTTGGTGCGCACTGCAGTTGCAGCCTGGTGCGCAGGCTTGGAGGAGGGTTGCAGGTGCAGTTGTAGCGGCAGCTAGTTTCAGTATTGGCCTGGATATCTCTTGGCTAGGGTTTGGGACTATCTGATCAGTCTTTTGTGTTGCGCTATCCTTGGGGAGAGATGTGCTTCCCTTTGTTTGGCTATCTAGCCTAGGGTTTTCTTCAGGAAGAATTTCTCAGTCAAGGTTAAGGTGCTCGGAGGGAGGCTTCGGCCTGTGGTTGGGTGACGAGGGTATCGTCAATGGTAAAATGAGCACACCATCTTCTATATTCTAACACTTAGGAGGTCTAAGGGATGATAGAGTGTAAGAAATGCAACATTTTTTAATCTAGTGAGCTAGAGAAGGATTGAGAAACTCGATCCCGAGGTTTATATTGTAGACTGAGGAGCCTAATGCGATCTATTCATCCTCACAAGGCTAGGGAACCCTGTTGATATTGTAAGATCCAAGACTGTAAACACGTGCGGCGTGACATATTGTTGATACATAATAAAGAGCTCGAGAGAAATATATATGTGGGCGTAGTCCAGGAGGGGGTGAACCACGGTAAATCTTATTTTATGTGATTGAATGTATGCATCTCTATTTTTGTTAAGAATTAAATGTTAGATGAATGAATGAAGAAACTAGTTAGATATGATACTCTGCATGCATGAATAAGAATACTTTTTTTAATCAAAAGGTTAGACTAAATAAATAAATATTGTAAGGTACAACCACATATATCCACTCATTCCTAGGATGAAAACACTTGAGTATTGTGGCCACCCATAGAGCTATCTTGGGTGAGACTGTGCAACACACTCGGTGTACTGCATTGTCTTTTGGTTTACCAGGGGGGGCGATAGTTTTACAGGGATTTTGTTGGAAGCTTGTTAAATTTGAACCTAGGTCAACCTATGACATTAAGGTAAGATCAAAGTAGATAACTGATAAACTAGAATAACAAACCAACAAATGGTTTCATTGCTGGTTCGTTGGAACAAGATGGGACTGGGTGAATGAGATCTATTGAAGAAGTGTAAAAAGAGTGCCAGATTTGATGACAAGACGTTAAGAGAATTAGTATCTAAAAGGGGATGATGAAGTTGTGGAACCCAACGAAGGCATAGATAGAGAGCTTCTTGAAAACAAAGGAGCTAGATTTTCCATAGAAAGATAATAGAAACCCAAAGTTAACACCATGCAAATATCTGGACAAGTATGTATTCAATGACTTGCATGAAGTATTTTTTTGTGATTTCCCACATGTGTTGCAAGAGTGGATATTAAGTTTGAAACACAACCATCCTACAAATTGGATAAGACAACTAGAGTGGAATCCTGAAGAGATCACGTAGTTACAACAAGTTGACAATAAATTTATGTGTGAAATATATTTCTGGTTAGACAACATTGTTGTAGGATTTATCATAGAATTTGCAAGAGTTCTTTAAGGGAACTCGAGTTAGGTATAACAAATCGTTATATACTTCCATTAAGATAATACTATATAACAAAGTTGTAATGAAAATGGCATCAAATAGCTAAACTTGTCTATGTGCATGGGGGAAGGGGGGAAGCACTAACAGGAGAAGGATAAATGGAGGGAGAAATGGATAAAAGAAATAAGGAGGAGGCCTTGGACCCAATCATGATGGGGGAAGACCATATCAAGCAAATCATGGAAACAGATAGAAGAACGTGCATTGGAGTACCCTACCAATATAAGATGAATACCAAGAAGAGAGACATATCCGCGAGGGAGGGATAGGGAAGTGATGGAGAAGAGGTAGAGGATCTTCGGTATGTGGAGAAGATTGAGGAAATCTTGCGCATGACATACGAAAGGAATATGAGAGGTCTAAGAGAAAAAATAGAAGGAAACACTCCTATCCATATCAATGATAGTGTGGAACCCATAAACCCATGGGTGACTAATACACCAATAATAAAAGGTCACCATCTAGAAAACTGAATTTTGGGAGAAGGAAGGTAGCAGGAAGTACATATACACAAGGAAAAACAACTGGGGGAGCTAGTTCAGGAAGAATTAGTCAAGTCTCTACACTGCGCTAAGGTAGTGGTGCAACATTGAGGATGGCAGGACATGATCCCACCATCAGGTTACCAGAATTCAAAGGAGAGACGTCAGAGGACCCTGAGAAGAACTTGTTAATTTTTGAAAAGATATGGGAAGAGAAATAGATCACATATGAGGACACTAAACTTGCACAGTTATCCATCAGGCTAAGAGATCGTGCACTGGATTGGTACATGATCTTAGCTGCAAACAATCCATCAGGAACAACCAAAACTATTGGAGATATAAAAAAGCTATTGATAAATGAATTTCGGAAGCCTAGCTCAAAGGATCAATACATTAATGAGATGATAGAGATTAGACAAAAATGAGGAGAATCTGTGTGGGAGATTGACTAGAGATTCAAACAATTGAAGGGAAAGCTAAAGTATGTCATGATTGATATGCATCATAGGAATAGGTTTGTCAATTCACTACTCCCACACTTGAAATACCCCTTGTGACAACAGAAGTTTCAGACCTAGGAAGAGGCTCTGTAGGCATCCCTACAAGTAGAATAGAACCAATATCAGAAGACAGATCCATCCATAGAGGAGTTAAAGGAGGATATGAAGAAATTAACAATTCAACTAAACTAGAATAGGGGTAAGGACAAAAGAGAAGTCATTTGGTGTACCACATGTAGGATAGAAGGACACCATAAGAATGAATTCCCAACATTCGTGCAGTACATGGAAATGGGACTGCCAAACCCCTTTCCAACAGGAGGACTATGGTGTGAAATATGTAAGAAACAGGGGCATGATCCATATCATTTTCCAATGATGTAGAAATACCAGAAAATAGCTAAGAGTTCATATTGCAACTTTTTCAAGTCAGTACGCCATGATGACAAAGATTGTAGGAACAAGGACCTGATGAGGGAAAGAACATCAGATGTGTATAGGGTGCAGGAAGAAATGATGATCTGGAAAGATACACCATAGTTTAACCAAGTACTAGCCCCATATAACATCATGCAGTAACAGTATAACACTGCATCGCAACATTGTAATATCGTGCAACCACACTACAATCTCGTGCAGTATAACCAGGTGCCCCAGTACAACACACTGCAAGGAGATCGAGCTGGCTACAGAGGTGGAGGAAGAGGAAGAGGAGGCTTTGGAAGAGGAAGAGGACCAATGGTATTCCAAAATTTTCAAAAAACATGACACTATTCAAGAGAATTTCCAATTCCACCTGCGACATGTATGTATTGTTGCGCATCAGATCATGACACAAAAGACTGTCCCACACTATTGGGGAAGATCCAGGAAAAGAGAAATCAGAACAATCAGAATGTTTAGTGGATTTCGGTGGAAGCAAGGGATGATGAAATAAATATCAACATAGTTATGTGTGGAGGAGCTAAGACAGGAAATGACATAGCAAGACAAGATCCAACACAACACCAATGGGTGAAGAAGAATGTTGAACCGCAGAAGCAGTTTGATGCGCAAAATGAAAAGGATATATTCAAGAAGGCCAGACAAGAATTATTGAATCCATACATTGCATCAACATCAACTGTGCAACATACTCAGGAAGTACCACATATGGGATGCCTCCATCGCTGGATCCCACTAATGAAGCATAGCCTTAGGACAAGTAAGTACGATTAAGAATTATGTTCAATCCTGTGTCAAACTACTAAATGATCCATCATCTGTTAAATTGTTACAAAATATGTTAGAAATATGTATCACAGAGGCAAAATGAAATCTAGAACAAAAAATAGTTAATCACCTGCATACAAGGAGGAGAAGAAGCAGAGAATTCAGATTGAACGCCAACATTGGAGATTTCAACATGGGATATATTATACTAGATTTAGGATCTGAAGTAAATGTGTTACCCAAGAATACATGGAAATGCATGGGAAAGCCTTCATTAGCATATTCAGATGTTTAGCTGAAACTAGAAAATCAAAACAGATTTCTCCCAATTGGAAGGCTAAAAGGGGTGACAGTAGATCTGGATGGAGTGTGCACTAAAGTTGATTTCGAAGTGATAGAGATAGTGGATGGCATAACACCTTATCTGGAATTTATTGACATGGATTGGGTGTTTGAAAACCAAGCCATAATCAACTTAAAGATGAGGAAGATGGCATTTGAATCAAGATAATACAGAGTCATTGTGCCATTAGATCCATTAGAAGGGGAAAGGTTTATATAATCCACTTGTTTAGACCCAGAGAAAATTAACCAGTTGTACGGAACCACCGCACGAGAAGAATATTATGTGACTCCAACTGCAGATGATGTACTCAGTTGGATAAGTATCACGCCATGCACGTCAGACTCAGATACAGGGTTGGAGAATTGGCAGTAGAGGTTACACGAAGTCTCCACAAGAATATGTGCAAGAATAGACCGTGCAATAAAATGGGTAGGTACAGAGATAAGAGAACCTCCCAGCTTCCACGGGGTGAATGACTTAGAAGCATTCTAAACAAGATACAAATATGAAGTGTTATAAAATCAGAGGATCTTAGCTCTGGATATAGAACTCAAGGAAACACCTGCAAGATGGTGGGGTGCACACAAAGAGACAGACAAGGACTGGTACCAATGTAATCATTTATTGTCCATCAGATTTGGCGCAAAATAGGGAAGCAACCAACTGCAGAAATACGATGGATAGGGGACACCAGCAGAACACTTGGAGAAGTGCAGAACACTATGGATAATGACACCACCAGAGGAATGGCCTCATAACTTTATTCACACATTAGAAGGGATTCCAACAAACTGGTATATAGAGCAGGAATTGCACAAAGGAACTACAAATTGGGCAGTATTACAACAGAATTTTACAGACACTTTCTCATTTGAACATGAGAACCCCAACATAGACTCAACATGAAAACAAATCAGAAGTGTGTTATTCATTAAGGAAATAGAAGTTGAACTTATGATATAAGATCAACAACATAACAGATAGAAGTTAAAAGAACTACTGTCATGCTACCATGTGCATGAAGAAGCACCATATGAAGATGACCCACAAAACATTCAGATAACAAAAATTGAAGGTGAAAGAGAGGTGGAGGGTCCACCTCTGGAATCAGAAGGATTTGTTGTTTCGATCAAGGTGAATAAATTCAACATTGGGACAGCTGATAATCCCAAAATGGCCAGCATAGGATACTACTGGGATGAGGAAACAGTAGAAAGCATAACAAAGTTATTGCACAAGTACAATGACCTGTTCCCAACAACATTCATGGAAATGACAGGCATAGTAGGAGAGCTAGGTGAAATGAAGATACCTCTCAGACCTACGGTGACACCGGTCATACAAAGACCCTATAGACTAAACCTAATATATAAGAAAAAAGTGAAAGTAGAAATTGACAGGTTGTTGGAGGCTAGAATCATAGAACCAGTGGAGGAATTTGAATGGGTAAGCCCTATGGTAGTTAAGGAGAAGAAGAAAGGAGGGATAAGGATAGGTGTCAACCTGATGAAGTTGAATGATGCTTGCCTACATTACCCTTTTCCTACCCCTTTCATAGACGAGGTGTTGGAGAATGTAGGAGGCCAGGAAGTTTACTCATTCATCGATCGATTCTCAGTCTACCATCAGATCAAGATAGCCCTAGAATATAGGTACAAGACCACTTTTTCCACATAATGGTGGTCCTACTAGTACACAGTCATGCCTTTTGGACTGAAGAATGCACCAACAATATTTTTCAGAGTAGTCATAACTGCATTCAAAGAATTCATCCACTAGTTTCTAGAGGTATATCTGGACGATTGGATAGTCTACAATTTGTTGAAACACCATTTAGAGGTATTGAGGATGATATTAGAAAAATCCATGAAGTGTCAAATATCACTAAACATCAAGAAGTGCATCTTTGGAACACCTTTTGGGATACTATTGGGCTATATAGTGTGCAAATAAGGCTTGCTAGTATATCCTGCCAAGATTGCAGTAATTCTTAATCTACCACCACCAAAGTCAGTACGTCAGTTAAGAGAAACATTGGGACACAAGGGATAGTACACAAAATTCATAAAATGGTATGTGTAGATCACTTCTCCAATGGAGAAACTATTGAGAAAAGATAGCAAGCTTCAGTGGAATGAGGATTGTTAGCGAGGATTGGACACTCTAAAAGAGAAGATGGTAACCACACAAATAATAATATTCTTTGATTGGGAAAAGACATTTCATGTACATGTAGATGCATCAGCTATAACACTTGGAGTTATTATGGAGCAACCAAGAACATGGGAATTGGATCATACTATAGCATTTGCTTGAAGAAACATGTCAGATTCATAGCAGAATTACAATACCATAGAAAGATAATGCCTAGCTATGGTCTATGCACTTCAGAAGTTCAGACATTACTTACTGGGAAAATATTTCAAGATGTTTACAGATCATTCAGCTCTCAAATCTCTAGTCAACAAGCCAGTGTTGGGGGGGGATAATTTGTAGATGGTTATTGTTGTTCCAGGAATTTGAATTTGAAGTCATAATCAAACTAGGGAAGTTGAATGCATGACCTGATCACCTATCAAGGATCACCAATGGAGAGGAACATATGAATCTAGAGGATAAATTCCCTGATGCACAGTTATTTTTAGTCCAAGTAGCTGATGCATATTTTTCTCATATTATCCAATACTTGAGTACAGGGACTGCACCATAAAAATTCAACACTGCACAGAAGAAAAATATGGTAGTTAGATTTGTAGACTATCAATTGATTGCAATACACTTATACAATATGGGTATAGACAACATCTTGAGAATATGTGTACTAGAACATGAAAGACCTAGGATTTTAGCAGAGGTCCATGAGGGAATAGCAGGAGGACATTATGCAGGAAAATATACCATGCAAAAGGTATTTTGCGTAGAACTATGGTGGTCGATTGTTCACAAATATTCAAAGGACTACTTCCAACGATGTGATATATGTCAGAGGGTTGATAAACCTAATAGACGGGATGAGATTCCCCTAAGGCCACAAGTAACCTTACAGGTATTCGAAAAATGGGAAATAGACTTTGTGGGACCAATTAACCCACCAACAAAGAGGTTAGGAGCAAGGTATATTATTACTGCGACAAAGTACTTAACAAGATGGGCAAAAGTAGCACTAGTAAAATATTGTAGCACAGAGATAACAACACACTTCTTGTTTAAGAAAGTGATCACTAGATTTGGATGCCCAAGTATTTTGATGAGCGACCAAGGCACTCACTTCATTAACAACACTATTAATTCTATGACTAAGGATTTTGAAGTATATCATCAAAAGAATACACCATATCATCCTCAAGAAAATGGAACAGTGGAAGCCTTTAATAAGATCCTAGAAAATGCATTAGTAAATATCCGCAATGTCAACATAGACGATTGGGACTTGAAGATACCAGTAGTATTGTGGGCATACTGGAATACATGTAAAAAATTGATAGGGAAGAAACCATTTAGATTGGTGTATGGACAAGAAACAATGGTTCCATTAGATTTTTTGGTACCTAGTATGGGCATAAAAGTAATTACTAATATGATGGATCGAGGTGCAGTACAAGAAAGGCTAAGTCAGCTAATTCTCATAGAAGAAGATAGGATTCTAGAAGGGTCTCACCAAAAGGTACAAAAATCAAGGGACAAAGCTTCGCATTATAGACATATTAAAAGAAAACTTTCAATAAAGGAGACCTAATTTTGGTGTACGACAGTAAATCTCTTCAGCACCCAAGAAAACTCAGAATGCATTGATTGGGACCATATGAAGTAAAGACTGTCACAGATGGGGGAGTTGTATAGTTGAAGGATTTGGGAGGAATAGAACTCAAAGGAATTATCAATGGGAGTCAACTAGAACTGTATAGGGATAGTAAACCTCCTAGCACTTAGGTAAAAAGAAAAAAAAAGAAAAGAAGAAGAAGATTGCACCAGACAACAAAGGAATGCGTGCAGCAATAGGGGAGTTGTCTCTCCATACACCAGAAGACAGAAAGCAGTTAAAATAGAGTTAGCGCAAAAAAAATAAAAAGTCCATGTGCACGAGTGAAACAACATATCACACACTTCGAAAACTTAGCGCGTCGGAAAAAGGACCAACGGTGAAAAAATGGCCGAAATTGGAAAAATGGCGGTTAGAGAAAAAAGCCGACAATTGGCGACGTCTATCAAAATTGAATGACAGGAAATTTTGAAGCGACGTCGCATTAATCACGCCAACCAACAACGTTAAGGGAATTGAATTTCACGTGTGCGGGAAGCACCAATTCATTTAAACCACATCTCGGGTAGCTTCTCTGAGAAGATTCACAACACTTGCTATATAAGGAAGTAATGCGGATAACGAAAGGGTTATTGTGAAATTGTGCAATCATAGAGCAAGAGATTATATGGAACAACGAGAGATTTAGAAAGAGATATAAAGCCAACTAGCTTGGCAGAAATCAACACTAACCACCATGGCACCACCCAAGCTAGGTGTGTTGATCCAAGCCTGTAGAAAACTATGAAGCCATCACATAAAACCACAACAGCCACAGGGAATGGAACAGGAACCCACACAAACTGCCAAATTCGTCAACTTGGATGAAATTCCCTCACCCAATGTGGAACTACCGAGCCCCACACCTGTGGTGGAGAAAATCCAACCAACAATAGTGGTTGGCATGGACATTGATATGTCAGAAGTGGGACAGGGATAGAAGGCCAAGGACATAGGAAATCCTTCATTCCATAAACACACTAAAGAGGCTCGGAGGGTAAATGGGAAAACCCCAAACCAGAAAGAAGCAGTCGCGCAAGGACATTCACACACAACAGAGTTGGAGCAACAATAGGAGGGTATAGTAGAAGATGTTACCGACCGGCCAGAGGCATATGCCGATGATAGAAAAATGGAGGTTAGAACCTCAACTCATCCACCACAGCAAAAGGGAAAACAACCCATAGCAAGATCACCGCGCAGACAAGCTGCAACAACCATAGTCTTACAATGCATACCAGAAGGGGTGCAAGCTATGCCTAATCTTCTTGGGTGCATGGAAAAACTACGCTACTCAGACCATGATGTGGCCGAAGTGGAAAAATTCCCTGAATTTTCAAGGCATGTCTACCTTGAGAGCATGGGTATAGGACCCTTCGGTGATCCAATTTTGCAACCAAAATAGTGGGCAACCGAACTGGCCAACACCGAGATTCTAAACCTGTTGGATATCCCACATTTTGGAATGGGTCGCGACGTAAACAAATGTGTTAAGCAGATGATGGCAGTCACCCATGGAGGGTATCTATGGGTGGAAGATCATGTCTCCATAGATGTAGAGCTCATTTCTCATATTACAAGGTTGCCATCTCGGGGGAGAATATCACGATGTACCTTGATGACAAGACAAAGGAGAAGGCACTAGCAGAGGAGATGAAAAATACATATGGCACATAGAGAGGGTTGCGTGGAATAATCATCAAACGCATCAATGATGCAGCAACAAGGTTGGCCACCAGACACATGGCTTGCAAGTTTCTCATGAAGTGTCGCAAGGAGGGAGTCTGTGCCGGGGTCACCGCTACTGCATCACAATGCGCGGAGGGCACTATGCTCAGTTGGCCCCCATACTTATTAAACATGTTCCTTGAGGACTGTAGAGACATGCGAGACCTGGGGACAAAGTTTCATTACTCTTGGTTACTCATATTGATCACCTTGATTGGATGGAGGAAGCCCCATTATAAATACTTTTGTGAGTGGACTAGTTTTTGTTGCACAACGCAGTACACATCATTGGGGAGCACTTCGGACCCCAAATTCAAAAGCACAAATGCAAGCATGTTCGCGGGTTATTACAACGACCTCTAAGAAATCATTTCTAACACTTGGAGAATTACTCCAGAAGTGGTCACACAATACCAGGACATCCCCAACTTCAAAGTGACAAGGCACACTGTATGGATCCAAACGCGAAGGGATCCTGAGAAGGAATGGCTACAATTGTGATATTGTGTCAAAGAAGAAGACGTAGAGATGGCCATCAAGGAATGGAAATATGACTGGAGAGTTCCAGTTCTGAATCGAGATATTCCCATAGGTAAGGAGGATGATGCAAGGCAATATCGAATACCTATCGGGGATAAAATTATTCCCGAAAACCCTAAGCCAAGTCAAAAGTCAGCACAACAAAATAAGGGGGGTGTGCCAAAGAAAGGTAACCAGGCTGGGAAAAAGGACACCATGCAGGCACCGAAAGAACAGGAAAAAGGGTTTGCAGAAGCACAAGGAACCCCATCGAATGCTACCCCACAAGAACAAGGCCAGACCAAGAGGTCAATCATGCACACTAGGGGTGTGCGCAAAAAGGCCAAGGCGCACAAGGAGTCGCCAGAGTATACAATTACTATGGATGATGCAGATCTCATAGTTGAAAGAGTCCAATATCAGGAAGTTATGGATTTTGAAGAAGCCCAACACCAAAAGGAATGAATTCATGATGAGTTGGTCGATATAAAGCAATTTTTAAAGAAGATCAGATAAGTGCGGAGGATGAATAGAGAAATAGGTTCATTCCCCGGAACATCAGAAGAATGAACCAAAGTTGTGCCGAGAGAACATGAGATGATCCAGACGATAACACAGGTGAGTCTGACCTTCCACATTACACCCAGCATGTTGCACACAAATGATATTGTATCCCTGACACCCTTGAAATATCTAGCACATATACAGTTGGTAATGAAGCAGATACCAACCAATCCAATATACAAACTACAAGTCAGTGTCACGTAGGAGGTGCAGTCGCGCACACGAACAAACATAGTAGAGTTGAAGACAAAAAGGACAAAAAAGAGGAGTTGGAGTTGGTTCTAGAGGAATTCAAGCACAAGACAAAAGACAAGAAATATTGCACGAATAGGCTCGAGCAAGGGGTGGTTGTAGCCTATGACAGAATTCCAAAAAGCATGCAAATAGAAGAGCCCATGAAAATGAAAAAAATTGATCATATTGTGCAAACAATTGATCAATAAAGGCAGGAGATCAGAAACCTCCAGGAACGACTCATTCCTACCACTCCCCTAGAGGTGAAGGAACAAAGGAAGCAAGAAGCATCCAGACATATGGATGAAATGGAATGACAAGTCAATGCAGTTGTCAACTTGTTTGATAGGGCAGCGCAGCTATGGACAAAGCTAGAGGAAGATCAATAAGTCTAGCACTGGGACCGGGAAGAGGAAAATATAAGCGTAGCCATCCATGACCTCAAGAAGAGGCAGAAAACAATGAAGATCACCAAGCACCTAAAAGGGATGAAAGACATGAATAAGTTGCAAGCAGAGCTAGTAGTTACGCAGACGTAGAAGAAGGACCGACAAGCTCAAATGCAACCTCTCCAAGAGATAGCAGTAGAGCTCATTGCGCAAGCAGAGGAGGCAAAGAAGAAAATGGCACAAACACAGGCAGAGTGTGCAAAAATTATCATGGAGGATATCACAACACAAGTTTTATATGCACTCAAAGAAAAGACCGTGCAGGCTCAAACATAAGGAAGGGAACTCACAGACATGTTCCACACTCTAGCAGGAGCTGTTGAAGAAGTGTGCAAAACATAGGTGGCTCAGGACGAGCCACATGTCAGTGTTGGGGGCTTGTTGGACATAGACCCATTCGGGGGAAAAGGCTATTTTTGGGGAGAGAAGAATGAAGGAAAGAAATGACAATTGGAAGGAAAAGCAGGACGTGTGAGCGAAGCATGCGAGACGTGCATGCAAGGGAGACCTAACTATGTTAGGGTTAGGGTTTTTGCAATGTAATGTAATATTTCATGAGACAAGAATATATATACGTACTACTTACGAGGTTTAAGGGATGACGGATTGTAAGAAATGCAACATTTTGTAAGTTGATGAGCTAGAGAAGGATCGAGCAGCTCGATCACAAGGGTTATATCACAAGTTGAGGATCATGGTGCGATCTAGTCAGCCTCACAGGGATCGAGAATCCTGTTGAGATTGTAAGATCCAAGACTGTAAACACGCGCGTCATGACATATTGTTGAGGCATAATAAAGAGATTGAGAACCAGATCTTTGTGAATGTATCCCAGGAGGGGGTGAACCATGGTAAATCTTGTGTTATGTTATTGAATGTATGCATATGTATTATTGTTAAGAATTAAATGCTAGTTGAATGAATGAAGAAACTAGTTACATCTGATACTTTGCATGCATGAATAAGAATGACTCTTTTAATCAAAAGGTTATACTAAATAAATAAAGATCACAAGGTACAACCACAGGTCTCCACTCATTCCCAATATGAAAACACCTAAGTATTGTGGCCACCCATAGACCTATCTCAGGTGAGACTGCACAGTACACTATGTGTACTACGTTTCCTTTTGGTTTACCAGGGGGGGCGATAGTTTTAGAGGGAATTTTTTGGAATCTTGTTAAATCTGAACCTGGTTCAACCTATGACAGTAAGGTAAGATCAGAGTAGATAACTGATAAAGTAGAATAACAAACAAACAATGACCTTCTCATTGAATATGACATCTCTACTCCCAATGATTTTGCGATTTTCATAATCCCATAAGAGATAACCAAAATCATTAACATTGTATCCAATAACGGTACACTTCTTGGATTTTTCCTCAAGCTTTGTTCTATTTTTCTTATCAATATGAACAATTGCTTCACAACCAAAAGTCTTCAAAAATGAATAATTTACCCTTTTATCTTTCGATGCTTCCTTTGGAATTCCACCACCCAAAGAGCTTGAATATCCTATGTATATTAAGTAAACAATAGTATCTACAACATCTGCCCAGAACTGTAAGGGAAACCCAACATGCAATCTCATACTCCTTGCATGCTCCATGATTGTCCTGTTCATCCTTTCTGACACACCATTTTCTTGTGGTGTTCCTGGAATTGTCTTCTCTCTACAAATCCCATGGTATGAAAAGTAATCATCAAACTCCTAGCTGCAATATTCACCTCCATTGTCTGATCTGAGACAATTCAACCTTTTTCCTATCTCATTCTCAACCAAATATTTCCATCTCTTAAAAGTGTCAAAAACATCAGATTTTCGTTGAATGCAATAAAACCAAGTTTTTCTAGTTGCATCATCAATAAAAGTAACATAATAACAAGAGCCACCAAGAGATTATACCTAATTTGGTCCCCATACATCTGTATGCAAAATCTCTAACCTTTCACTCTTTTTTTCTTTTCCGACTCTGAGAAATATAACTCTCTTATGTTTTCCATAAACACAATGCTCACAGAAATCCAAATCAATTTATTTAAGATCTAGAAACAAATTTCTTTTGTGAATTATCTGCATCCCCTTCTCACTCATGTGTCCAAGCCTATGATTCCACAATGTTGTATCCACTCATGTAGAAGCTAAAGAGATAGAAGAGTTAGTATTACCAGTACATAAATAAAATGTGCCTACCTTCTCTCATTTTTCTATCACCAGTGATCCTTTGGTGACCTTCCACACATTATCTGTAAATATATATATACACCCTTCACTTGCCAACTTCCTTGTTGAAATCGAATTTTCCTTTAGATCTGGAACATGTCTTACCTCCTTCAACAACCATTGGTTTCCATTCTTTTGCTTTATTTGTACCTTTCCCATTCCAACAATTTTGCATGGTGCATCAACACCCAAATGAACTTGTCCAAAATAACATTGGCAATAATCTAGAAAATGTTTCATATGGGGTGTGGCATGAAATGAAAGCCCTGAATCTACTACCTAATACTTAGAAATATTATCTACAAAAAGAATCAAAGAATCTTGTAAAACATCACCTATTATATTTGCTTCTTGATTTTTCTCTTGTTGTCTATCTCTTTGTTTCTTTGGAGCTCTGCAGTCTTTCTTCTAATGTCCTTCCTTACCCACAATTCCAACACTCTATCTTTCTCAGTCTGTATTTGGATCTTCCCTTCCTAGAATTCCCACGGTTCCCTGAGCCCTTTCCTCCATCCTTTTTTCTTCCCCTGGTATCCATTTTTAATGCATTACCTGATGTCTCACCTGTGCTTTTCCATCGCATTTCCTCACTAAGGATAACAACAACAACATCATCAAATTTTAGAGTGTTTGAACCAGAGAAAAAGTTACTTACAACCATGACCAAGTCATTCCAGCTTTTTGGAAATGAGCACAAGATTAGAAGATCCATAACCTCATCATTAAATTCCACTTTTACAGAACTTACATGATTAGTAACCGTATTAAATTCATTTAAATGATCTGTAATAGACCCACCTTCTAGCATCTTCATATTAAATAATCTCTTCATTAGAAATATCATCTTGGACACTGAGGGTTTTTCATATAATTTAGCCAATGCATCCATCAACTCCTCTGTTGTCTTTCCTTTTGAAATATTGAAATCCATCGACGTTGCCATACTCAGTGGTATCGTTCCTAGTGTCTTTTTGTCAAGAACCTCCCATTCTTCATCCTTCATGGTCATCGACTTCTTTGTTATTCCTCCCAATGGTAGGAATAGATCCTTCTGATATAAATAATATTCCATCTGCATCTTTCATCACTCATAGTTTTGGCTGTTAAATTTCTTGAACCTAAACTTTTCATCTTCCGGCATTGCTCTCACTCGAACTAGGAACCCTCTTTTCTTGTGAGTTACCTTTCACTCTGATACCAGTTGTTAGAAAAATAGGATCACAAAGCAATAAAATAAAACAAATACAGAAATAAAACACAGAAGATACATAATAAAATAAAGACATAGATATACGTGGTTCACCCAGTGTGGGCTACATCCACCAGAGAAATTTTCAGGTCAATCCTTTTTATTATCCAACAAAATGAAGGGATAAAATCTACAACACACCTGATTTAACTTCTTCTTCTTTCTTTCACAATATCCTCTCTCATAATACAATATTCACAATAATATATAGTCATAATACAATTCTCGCATAAAAGAGGGTTTCCTTCTAAAGAAAAAATCCCTAAAATATCTTCTACCCTCAAATCTGTGACCTTATAATGAACCATCCATATTGACTACGAAATTACAATATTTTACAAGGCATTTTTTCACGATATTTCACTTCGGGGGCGATGCCCTCGAATCCCCCT
>SNQJ01S0017583.1:75044-87690 GCA_010110895.2 Picea sitchensis | reverse complement strand
ATGTGTCGCAGATTACGGTTGTTACTTGGGCGATTGGATGGTGTATCATAGGCATCAACATCTACTATCTGTCCGTAGGATTTGTGAAATGGTTGATCCATAACAGTCTGCCTAAAATAGCGTCTGTATTTATAGGAGTATTGGCATTTCCATTCATGGCTCTGTATATAGCGTTGATTCTGTATTTGACTTTTAGACGTGACAAGAAAGTCACTTATGTAGCCCCAGGAGGTTCCTCCTTGCCAAGCCCTCTTGGCACTCCAATTGCTCAGCATGAATCAGAGAGCTAGAGGACCTCGGAACTAAATATCGTGGAGCGTCACCTGGCCTCCATGGAGAAAGAGAAAGATAATCATTACACCTCGCCCATTCTCTTATATGGTTACCTACATAAAAGATGAAAAAACGGGTCACCTATATATAGTTGCTTCTTATGGCGTAGCAGTCTGTGCATGATATATTAGAGACGTCAGCATCTACTGGTTTTGTAAAATACTTGCTCGTCGGAAATAGCTTTTAGTTGTTCATTTACAGATGATACTTTGTGTGTTTCTCACAATATTGTGAGATATGTCCATCACCGGTTAGAAAAAGTTATTGCGTAAATTTGACATTTTAGTGCAGGTTTGATTGGGTTTTATAAGTTGTCTATGTGAAAAGAAAAGAATTACTTTTCTCAGAGATAGAGAAACATAGAGATAGGTGGGAATCTTAGAAGAATAAAATGTTTCAAAAGACCTTGCAGAATAAGTCTTGTAGCTTAGCAGATGATCCTGGAAATCCATGTAAACATAGATTTATATTTGGCTTGTATAACTCAATATATTGAGCAGTTGTTTCATCATGAATGTAATGAGAAAAGAAGAAAACTGCAATCTTGAAATTGGTCCATATTCTGTTATTGTTCTCTTATGATCGTTCTCCTATTTTCCAACACATAACAGTCTCCGTACGCTACCTACAACTATATTTATGGTGCTATTGGTGTTTCTATTCACTACTCTTTATGCAGTATGGAATCTATATTTGAATTTTGGATACAATAAAGCAAAGCAATGTCATAAAATGTTAATGTGATTGAAATGGATTCAAACACGCCAATGATTTTAATAACTGTGAGTTAAGTTAATTTGACAATTAAAAAAAGTTTGCAATGTAAAACTAAATAAGAGAAAATTGAATAAATAATTAAATAGGAGAGAAAAGAGTGATGAATGAGAAATGAAAGGTAATGATTGTGCATCATTTCATTATACCATCTCCCTATATTTAGTTAAAGTCTTTTTAGCTAAGGATACGGGGATGGATAGAGAGCTATGGATAACATTATAAACATAAATCTTCTAAATAAAATGAACATCTATTTTAAATCAGTTTTTCCATTTGAGTTTCCACCTTAAACATTGTCTTTATATATAGAACTTTTTTTATTTATAGATATGAACATCCATTTTAAATGAGTTTTCCCATTTGAGTTTCCTCCTTAAACATTGTCTTTATGTATAGATTTTTTTGTATGTTTTGTTAAATGATATGTTATTTTTATTTCTATGACTATTAATAAAGCTGCTCTATATTTTAATGGCTACCTTTATTGTTTATTCACTAAGGATTCTCCACCAGATATGGTTGTGAGAATTTCCTTCATAGTTACAGTATGAATGAGTGAGGAAGAGCAAGAAAATTCACCCAACAACCCCTTATTCTCCTCCATTCATCCATCCTTATTCTCCTCCATTCATCCATTTTTAAGATGGCAGATGGACGGACCTCATTTTAGAGGCCTTAAAATATAGTTCAGAGAGTTGCAATTTTAGATTATTTTGATAGTGGTGAATTTATGTCTCCTACATGTGCAAATTCGTTCCTGGAGCTGTAATTTCATTGCTGGCTGAGTGTTCTCCCTTCCCACTGGTTGTACGCTCTATAATTTCATCGTTGGATGAGTAATTTCTTGCTCCGCAGGGGTTGTACGCCCTTCCCAGTGTTCGTACACCGCAATTTCGTCGCTAGCTGGGCGATTGCACTTACTACGTGCCGTACGATTTCTCTTTACTTAAATTTACCTACGTTCTCGCTGGCACTGGCACTGTAATTCGAACATTGTCTGGTCGATTTTGCATTCTTACTTGGTCGATGATCTTTTACCTAGTCGATTTCTCTCACCGAGTCGATTGGACCCTTACCTTGTCAACTCAATTCCTCTCGTCAACTTAACTCTTCCCTCGTCAATTGGACCTCACCTAGTTGACTTCACATTTGTTCTGTTGACTTTAGTACCGTGGTCGACTTCTCATTCGTTGGGCTATATGCATCTATTGGTTGGAAATGAGAGGAGTGTTACTTATATTTAATTTTCCATAAGCTATAGTAGGGTTTTTGGAGTGGGAAGTTAAGTTTTGTGAAAAAGAAGAGGGCGTATGTCCTCATTGTTGGAGAATAATGGCGAAATGACATAGTTAGAATATAGTTGAAGAAGTTGTGATTGTTTTAGAGTGGTTTCAGATTCATAAATTTAAGAATTAATTGGAATCTATCATAGTTTATGTATGTAATGTTGGTTTGATGAATGAGTGTGTGTGAGCTAATTGGTCTCACAGTTGTTGACAAAATAAGAAATGAAGAATATAATACGGAGAAGACAAGTTTTGGGAATAAGAATGTACAAAGCCCTTAATTGTATTAAGGGAAAACAAATGAGCTAAATAAGCTCCAACAAATTAAGAAAATCAAGATCTTAAAAGGAATCTTAACAGCTAGTATAGCTAGCTAGAATAGCTCGAAGTGTAAGTGGCAGTGTAAGTCACACTGAGGTTATAACTAACACTTCCTCTTAAACCCAACCATTTACAAACATCAACACGGATTTACCCTCTGCAAACTATCATCAATTCCCTTCATAGCTTGGTCTATATAATCAACACACTACTTCCACATTAACTCAGAATAAAATCTGTTTTCTTCAACACTTCATTGCATGAAGATGGTTTCAAACTAGTCTTCATTGAAATCCTCATTGTCTGCTTTTGGTTGCTCACCTACATACTCAAACAACTTGTCAATATGATATAAAAAATTATAACGTGAACCATATTGGTTCTCTTCTTTATGTTCTTTTCTGAGAGCCCTCTCTGTTTCTGCAACCAAATCTGCAGTCACCAAATCATCCACTTGGTTCTGAATGCCAAGTAGGCTTCCTCCTCTAAACATCAATACATCAATTTTCTTCTTCTCTTCCATTATTTGAAGGCACTCATCATAAGATAGGTTATCATCATCAAATTCAACTTCAAGATTTCTTACATCAAGTTCAAAGAGGCCAATTTTTGCACAATGTTCAGCAAAAATCATTGATGTTGATCATTTTTTGTCATCAACAAACATTACTAGAAGAATTTCAGTAATGTGGATTGTTGTATTGATAGCTTCACCATCAATTTCTGCAATTTTTTCATGCTCTCCTTGATGCACATTTTTTCCCTTCCTTTGGTAGCTCTGCCTTAGGCATAGTTGCTCCTTCATTATGTTCCTCTGGTAGCTCTACTTCAGACAAAAATGATTCTTCCTTATGTTCCTCTGGTACTTCTGCTTCAAACACAGATGCTTCTTTGAGAGTGGAAACATTTGATAAATTGTTGCTCCCTCTCTCATTGTACTCTGTTTCCAGAATACTCCAAACTTCTTTCAAAGATGTTGTTGTTGCAACCTTGTGCAACACACTGTAATCCAAGGCTTCTCGGATGATCTGCAATGCTAATGCATCCCTTTCCTGGTCATGTAGATTATGATAACAATCTACAAGACACAAAAAAACGTTCATTCTAACAGACCAACATTCAAAATTCTTACCATTATACTGTGGCAGTAATGGTAGATTCATGCTCATGCTACTCCAAATATCATCAATTTGCCTTTGATCTTTTTCCTGTGTGAGCGTCGCAGGTACAAGTGGAACCTCTCCATTTGTCTTTGCGAAATATGTTGTCATTGTTTTGTTGTTCTCTCTCCATATTTGTTTGAGATATTTTTTGTACTGCTTGAGTCATTTTTGCTGACCCATGACAACGTTTCTTGACTATTCATTCACCAATTCGATCACACTTGTGGGTTGACCATTCTATCTTGTCACTTGTACATGAAATGAATCGCAGATTCTAGATCCTCAATGTGAATCTTATGACTTTATTTTACTCTTTTCATGAAGAAAATACAGAGACAAGAAAAAAAAAATGTTGTAGGATCACAGAACTCTAAAAAAACATTAGATCTACATGAAATTTTGTGTTTCCTGGTATGGATCTTACTGGATCTAACTATCCGAGCATAAGATCTACAGAGTCGAAACTCTGAGCTTAGTTCTTTATCGACTGTAGCCCCTCTTTATTGCGGAATCGAGCTATCTGAGATTACTTGCGAGCCAAGGCTTATTTCTTTTTAATGAAAATAAATTTTAAAGTTACGTCCTCAAATGACCAAGGGCTGGGAACCATGTGCTAGCCCAAAAAAGCATTGCTTCGGGAGCTCTGGGCACTTCGGGCTCTGGGCGTTTCAGTACATCGAAACCTCTGTTCCTCCAAATAGTCGAACGGGCGAAGTGATCGACGGTATCAGTTACCCGTCAAGAGCTACGACTCAGAATACTTTAGGACTTCGGGCTTTCAAAGATCAAACAGTCCTGAGACCTTGGCAAACCAATGGTCAAGATCCGTTTCAGAATTTCGGCCTTCGAGAGTTCCCGTCTTCTAACACGCGCTATCCTCCGGAGTGTCGAATATTCAAAGTGATGAGATCATCCTCCTTGTGTCTTCTTGATTGGATGGCTGAGATTTACTTCGGCCTTCGGGAGTCCACACAACATTGCACCGTGTTCTCCCCGAACCTCGAACTATCGAAGTGGCAGATCCTTCGTCCACGTGTCCAACGAGATCAAGGGATGAGATTTACTTCAACTCTTCGGTGCTTCGAGAGTTTAGGAGTTCGTGACTCAGTACACTTTATTTCTTCTGAAGTGCTAGTGCTTCGGACCTTGGGATCTAGCGCCATGCGTCCAGTCAACTCGATGGTCACGGTCCTCTTTGGGACTTCGGGGCTTCGGCCTTTTCAATGCACAATGCTAGATATCCTCAGGAGTGCTGAATTAGCGAACTCGCGAAGTGTGGGATCATATGACACGTGTTTCCTAGATCCAACAGTCCAAAATTGCTTCTTTTTTCCGGGACTTCGAGGACCTAGACACCTTATTGACCACGGTCCTCCGGAGTGCTATTTCACAGACTATAGGATCTGCTCACACGTGGCATTTACACTGACGTCCTTGATTCGCTCCGCTCTTCGAAGCTTAGGGCGACTTGTGAGCTTTAGCACTTGCTTCCTCCCGGAGTGCTTACCTTCTGGACTCCAGGGTCCATTGACACGCATCCTTGGATGGTCCCGATTCACTTTAGGTCTTCGGGAGACTCGTCTCCTCTGCGGTTAAAAATAGAAAACCTTTGAACTTCCGAAGTTCGAAGGAGGCTAAGGGTTAAACACCATGCAACTTACCTACATCCGACGACTGTCGATCCACTCGCTCAGATCCGATGACTGGGATCTATTCTCCTTCTGCGCGCTCCTCAATATGTCTGGGCTTGATCTAATGGCCTAGATCTGTTCCTGCGACCGATCCAATGGTTGTTGTAGCTTCTCCTCTACTACAACTATATCTTCCTTCCCACGTTGTGATGTCTCCAACATTTTTCTCTTTTCTAGACACTTCGAGTTTTGTCCAAATTCCAGTTGGAAATTTAGAAAATTTCAAATCTTAATGGTCCAAATTACATATACTATAGGTGACTAGGAGGTTTTTAAGGGTATTGAATGGATTTATGTATTCAAAAATATTATTCAAGAAATTTAAAATTATGATTTAACAACAATTATGTTGCCTAATTCTCATAATAATTGCAATAAAGTAAAAATAAAAAATATTGATTATTTAAATTAAATATGCTATTAATTATGAAATGATTTAATAATTTATTAAAGATATTATTTACAAAGCATCTTTTCTATTTTGCACCACCGATTTTTCAAAAAAAATTATCTAAACATAACATTTTAAAATATTCAGGTTTCGTGATTTCTTTTAACTTTATACTTACTTTCAACTTCGTTTTTTTTCTTACGTTGATGATAAAACGTTATTTAATCCATTTTTAAGACATTTAAAATTCAAAATACCTAATATTTTCTTACATTCATGATAAAACGGCATTCTATCCCTTTTAAACATATTTCAAATTCATAAAATACTGCGAACTGTGGAAATATGGTTTTAGATTTGTCAAAATCAATAATATTTGTATCCTTTCCCTGCAGATGATATTATCTATTCTACAAATACAAATTCCTTGATGTTTAGCTTTGTAAAAATCAGTAATATTTGTATTTTTATAGCATCCTATCTGCGGAAATCCAAATTCCTGGATGTTTTAGCTTAGTGAAAAACAATAGTATTTGTATTATTTCCAAGCTTATCCTTTTTATTGCCATTATTTTAATGATTCCGCGTTGAAATCTAAATTCCTTAATGTTTTAGCTTTGTGAAAATGAGTAATATTTGAGTTCTTTTGATGCAGATGATATTATCCTTTTTGTTGCCATTTTCAATGATTCCGCTGTTGAAGTTTACGAGTAGTGAGGTGAAGATGGGTCCTCACAAGAACTCAATCACAGTAAGCTACGACCAGCTTGGAGAAAGAAAACTTATTTTTGTAATGCTTGGCTGAATGTTAGAAATAGTTTTTTATCAACGTCCATTGTTGTTTATGTGTCGCAGATTACGGTTGTTACTTGGGCGATTAGATGGTGTATCATAGGCATCAACATCTACTATCTGTCCGTAGGATTTGTGAAATGGTTGATCCATAACAGTCTGCCTAAAATAGCGTCTGTATTTATAGGAATATTGGCATTTCCATTCATGGCTCTGTATATAGCGTTGATTCTGTATTTGACTTTTAGACGTGACAAGAAAGTCACTTATGTAGCCCCAGGAGGTTCCTCCTTGCCAAGCCCTCTTGGCTCTCCAATTGCTCAGCATGAATCAGAGAGCTAGAGGACCTCGGAACTAAATATCGTGGACCGTCACCTGGCGTCCATGGAAAAAGAGAAAGATAATCATTACACCTCATTTTAGATCGCTTATTAAAATATTTTAGACTTGGAAATAATGGTTTCAACATAATGGTCTCAATAGTCTAAACCGAATATCAATCGTCTAATGGTTCCAACCGTCTAAACCTAATATCATCTGCCTCCAGGTTCTGCCTAGCATGAGAGCAGCCCGTTTTTTCCATTTCTTCTCTTTTCAAGTTTTAGAGAGTTGCAATTTTAGATTATTTCTTGTTAATGTTAAATTTATGTCTCCTACATGTGCAAATTCATTCCCGGAGCTGTAATTTCATTGTTGGCTGAGTGTTCTCGCTTCCCACTGGTTGTACGCTCTATAATTTCATCGTTGGATGAGTAATTTCTAGCTCCGAATGCGTTGGATGAGTAATTTCTAGTACGCCCTTCCGAGTGTCCGTACACCGCAATTTCGTCGATAGCTGGGCGATTGCCGTACGGTCTCTCTATACTTAAATTTACCTACGTTCTCGCTCCCACTGGCACTGTAATTCCAACATTGTCTGGTCGATTTTGCATTCTTACTTAGTCGATTCTCTTTTACCTGGTCAATTTTTCTCACGAGTCGATTGACACTTACCTTGTCAACTCAATTCCTCTCGTCAATTGGACCTTACCTAGTTGACTTCACATTTGTTCTGTTGACTTTAGTTACCGTGGTCGACTTCTCATTCGTTGGGCTATATCCATCTATTGGTTGGAAATGAGAGGAGTGTTATATTTAATTTTTCCTTAAGCTATAGGGTTTTGGGAGTGGAAAGTTAAGTTTTGTGCAGAAGAAGAGGGCGTATGACCTCATTGTTGGAGAATAATGGCCAAATGACATAGTTAGCATATAGTTGAAGAAGTTGTGATTGTTCTTAGTGGTTTCAGATTCACAAATTTAGGATCTATCATAGCCTATGTATGTAATGTTGGTTTGATTAATGACTGTGTGTGAGCGGACTGGTCTCACAGTTGTGTGATGTGATTGCATTAAAGACTATATGATGTTTGTTAATTTGGTATCAGAGGAGTTAATGGGGTTCATCGTTTGTAGGGGGCTCGTTGTTTGCTAACGTTGTTTTAAGAGTTGCTGCTGTGAGAGCTGCGTTGAAGTTGATGTGTGTTGGTTGAGTAGTAGACGTTGTCCAAGAGAGTGGAGCCGCCTGTGTGTGAGATCACTGTTGTGAAATCGTGTGGAGGGATGGATCGTTGAGTGTTAAGCTACGACTTATACTCAGGTGCCATCTTCTGAGGAGACTGATATCGTGTTCTTTACTCATTGTCAGTCATCGGAGGTCAAGTTGTGTAATTGTTCAGTAGAGCTCGCTTGGAGAGGATTGCAGTGTTTTGAGATTTCTCTGTGTAATTGCAAGAGACCCAGCGCGGGTCTGTTCGCAGCCGTCAGGAAGAGAGTCATCGTGTCTTTGTCCGCCGGATAACATTGTAAGTTTTTTTTTATTTGATCTCCTATTGAGAGCTTTATGTAATTTGAGTGTTGAATCAAATAAGCTGGATGGTTTCAATTATGTGAATTGGAAATTCAAGATTCAAATCTTGATGGAAGCATCAAATGTTTATTCATATTTAAATGAATCAAATAAGCTAGATGGTTTCGGAAATTTAAGATTCAAATCTTGATGGAAGCATCAAATGTTTGTCCCATTGTATTCCGAAAATGGGCCAAACTTGAAGCCCCAACAAACACACTGGATTGAGATAACATCAAATGTTTGTCCCATTGTAATCCGAAAATGGGCCAAACTTGAAGCCCCAACAAACACACTGGATTGAGATAAAACAAAGAGGACAATATTATTCTGCATATTAGAGACTGCAAGAGATCCAAGAAGACATGGGATATCCTTAAAAGTTTGTATAAAACAACAAATAAAAATAGATTTTTTTACTTAAAAACAAATATCTTTCAATTAAAACTAATGAGAATGAAACTCTTAATAACTTTATTTCTAGAATTAGATAATTGAAAAACAAACTAGGTGATATTGGTGAAAATAATTAAACAATTGAAATACAAACTAGGTGATATTGGTGAAAAGATCGCAAATCTTGTAACATTAACATGACATATTAGAAGAGTATCATATTTTTATTATAGGTCTTACAACTCTAGAAAAAACTCCTACATTTGAAGAATGGTAGGTATTTTTCTGCAAGAGAAAGAACAACGAAAAAATCTTAATTGCAGGTCTCAAAATTCATATTTCACATTGTTGTAAAAGGGGAAACAACTATACATAGGAAATCCATGGTAAATAAATAAGAAAGGTAAGTTAGCACATCTAAAACCACATCAAGGTATGACACCACCAAAGACTAATGTAAATGTTACGATGAATTATGCATGTTTTTATTGTGGCAAGTTTGAACATTATTCTATAGATTGTCTAAAAAAGAAGTTTAATGAGTCCAAACATAGAAATAGAAGACATATTGGTCACTTTGTTGATAGAAGACAAACAATGAATGATGACTTTCAAAATCTCATATTATTTATTTGAGATGTTTTCTTGTGCGTAGAAACAAATGACTCAAATGCTTGGTTTATTGATTTTGGTGTCTCCATTCACATGTCATGTAATAATGATTGGTTTGAAAAATATCATGAAACAAATAATGGTGCTAACATCTAATAATGGTGCTAACATCTATCTAAGGGATGTTGATAGATCCCATCAAATCAAAGGGTATGGTGATGTCTGTATGACCTTGTCAAATGGTCATACTAAGCAAATTCAAAATTTAATGTATATGCCTGGTATAAAGAAGAACTTAATCTCACTTTCCACCATAGCATATCAAGATTTGAAGGTTGAGTTTGTTAAGTCACGATGTGTTGTGAAATATATACAGGACTATACAAGATTGATGTTACAAGGAAGGGTCATCAAGCGTTGGCATCTACAACCATTTCAATAGAAGTGTTATGGCATCAAAGCTATTGTCATCTTAATTATAATGATTTTTTACTACTTGAAAAACAAGGAATGTTGGAGGGAATTTCATTGCTTAAGAATGAATATACTGCATGTGAAGGGTGTACACTAGGTAAACAACATAGGGAAGAATTTTCTACTCATACAGATAAAAGAAAAAAAATTATTCTTGAACTTGTGTATATATATGTGTGTGCTTCCATGCAAACAAGGTCACTTGATGGAGCATATTATTTTCTAATCTTTATTGATGATAGCACTTGCTCAAATTATTCTTGAACTTGTGTATATATATGTGTGTGTGTTTCCATGCAAACAAGGTCACTTGATGGAGCATATTATTTTCTAATCTTTATTGATGATAGCACTTGATCTGGATTATTTTCGGCACAAAATGAGAGTGGAGATATAACACATAAATACTCAGAGATATTGCAAGAGAGACAACAATATAACAGAGATATAGCGGAAATATAGAAAGAGTCACAGATATACAGTAATACACAATTTCTATTAACGAAATAAATGTATAGAGACTGTAAAATACAGAGTGAAAGACTCGATAGAGTGGTGGTAGCTTATCTTTGAGAAGAGATGTGACGGCTACTCGCATTCGCAAGAAGATGATTATTACAATGAGGCTCTAAGGGCATTTTTAACAAAAGTAAAATCCAAAACCCTAACCCAGGAAGATGAAAAGCCAAAAGGTTTGTGGGCCCCGATGGGGGTAGTTGATGCGTCAACTTCCCAGGGCTGTAATTTTTGCATACGATCTCCGTTTGGGGCGCTCAATAGCTTGTTGGAAAGATCTATCCATGTTGCTCCCCGTTTTCTCAAAAAACATCGTTTAGGGCCTCAAAATGGCCCCGAAAATTAAAAAACTGCTAAAAAATAGTAAATTACCAAAATTGTCCGAAACATGTTTTGGGCCAGTTGAAGAAGGTGGGTGGCCACCGATATCCATCTGGATCAATCCTCCCTCCTTAGGAAGCAATGGTATCCATTGCGTTGAGTTCCCAGGGGAGAGGGGAAAGCGATTGTTGAATCTGAATCTTGGTGAACTGCTTGCCTTGTTGGAACCGTCGCGCTGCTTGGTTTGTTGAAGGTCGTCACAAACCTGTGGCTGGAAGGGTTGGACCTTTTTAAATAATCTGGCTACATGAGATGACTGTGTGCAGAAGGAATCTTTGTGCTTTTCTACAACCTTGTCGACCTGCTTCTGGTGGATAGAAGGTGCTTGGGCCAAGGCTGTAGTGGTTGCAGTATCCTTTTGTTCCCCTTTTGAACAGATTGAGGAGAAGATGAATTTTGTAGTATGAGATACTACCTTGTGATACTATTTAGGTGGGACAATAGTTGGAACTACCTCTGGTATTCTGTAGAGATGACCCCCCAAAGTAACAATGACACTACGGGGTCGAGACTCATAAATATCATGGTGCTTCCACATATACGGTTGGCCCAAGAGAGCATCATAGACATCCAATGGGGCAACATCACATAATACCTTATCCTTGAAGGTTTGGATTCCATATGACAATCGACACTGATGGCTGACACAAAGATCTCGTCCTTGGTGAAGCCACCCAATGTTGTATGGTTGCAGGTGTGGTGTTGTCGATAATCCCAACTGTTCGACGACCTCTGCTGAGATGAGGTTCTTTTAGCTTCTGCTATCAACAATAAAATGCAGCGGGGTCCCCTTCACCCACATCTATGAATGAAAAATGCGCTCCCCCTCTTCTGGATCTATTGGTTCTTCTTGCTGAATTATTGCGGTTATGACAATAGCAGTGGGGTCTACATCGATGATCTGTCTTTTACCAGTATTTTCAGAATCAGATTCTGAATCAAGGTTCGACTCCTTGTCTTTGATCTTGGCCACCAATGATTTTTTTGAGCGACATTCATCGGTGTTGTGCCAGGGGCTTTTGTGGAAATCACACCATTTTCCGGTGTCCTTCTTTGTTTTCCCATGACCCTTCTTTTCCTGTGGCTTGGACTAGTTTTCAGGAGACTATTTGTTAGGGTTGTCTTTGTCATACTTTGGTTGTTGAAGATTTGTAGACCCGAAATCTCGTTTGTTCTGGTGCTTAAATTTCTTCTCGATTTTAACAACATATCTATAAGTAGCACCGAGTGATAAGATGTCCAAAAAATCCATTTTAGTTTGGATGTATCTATGTAGAGCCCCACAGTATTTCAGAACCAAATGTCGTTTAGAATCTTTGATACCCAGCTTGGTGCGCAAGGTATGGAAGGTATTGGTGAACTCTGGAATTGCTTGGCCCCTCTCTTGCCGCAGTGTGGTCCATCTCATGTATTGGTCCTCATAGTTTCCAATAGGGTAGTAATGTTCCTTTACCGCATCCACACAAAAATCCCAAGTGTGCTCGGCCCCATATATTCCATTCTCCTCTGTGGAACTCTGCTCCCAGTAAGTTTCCCACCAATGTTTGACATGGGGGAGAGCCTTAAGGAGTGCGAAGGTGATCTTTTCCTTGTCTAAAAAATTATGAATAGAGAAATAACCTTCTAGC
>SNQJ01S0017583.1:56191-74994 GCA_010110895.2 Picea sitchensis | reverse complement strand
AACCTTCTAGCAGATTTAACCATTTATCTAGGGCATCTGCATCTATTTGACCTTCAAATACGGGAATATCAAAATTAACCTGTACCTTGAAAGGTGAGGTTCCTCCAAAGTGGCTTCTTGATGAAGATGCGCCTGATGCTATCGACAGGCGTTGAAGGATGTGAGAAAAATTCCCCATCATTTCGTCCCTCTGTCGCGTGAGAGCTTGCTCAAGCAACAAACTGATAGGATCGTCTGCTCCATCGTTTTTCTTTTCTTCTTCCATTGAGGGTTTCTTGGGTGTGTGAGAGTGATTTTCCTAAAGAGAGAAAATCTCGAGACCCAACTTGCTATACTCGGACCTCATCGGGGACATGCACTGAAAAACGATCAAGAGCAGCCTACTATGATACCATTGATCCAGATTATTTTTGACACGAAATGAGAGTGGAGATATAACACAGAAATACTCAGAGATATTGCAAGAGAGACAACAATATAACAGAGATATAATGGAAATATAAAAAGAGTACAGATATACAGTAATACACTATTTCTATTATCGAAATAAATGTATAGAGATTGTAAAATACAGAGTGAAACACTCGATAGAATGGTGGCAGCTTATCTCTAAGAAGAGATGTAATGGCTACTCGCATTCGCAAGAAGATGATTATTACAATGATTCTATAAGGGAATTTTTAACAAAAGTAAAATCCAAAACCCTAACCCCGGAAGATGAAAAGCCAAAAGGTTTGTGGGTGCCGATGGGGGTAGTTGATACGTCAACTTCCCAGGGGTGTAACTTTTGCATACGATCTCCGTTTGGGGTGCTCAATAGCTCATTGGAAAGATCTATCCGAGAAATACAACTTTTGGGTGAGCAACATCGATCTACAATCCATGTTGCTCCCCATTTTCTCAAAAAAACATCGTTTAGGACCTCAAAATGGCCTCGGAAGTTTAAAAACTGCTAAAAATAGTAAATTACCAAAATTGCCCGAAACATGTTTTGGGCCAGTTGGAGAAGGTGGGTGGCCACTGATATCCACCTAGATCAACACTAAATATACTTGGGTTTATTATATGAGGAAGAAAAGTTATGTCTTTGAGTATTTTAAATAATTTGAAAACTTGGTTGAAAAGAAAGAAGGAAGGTTCATCAAAATTCTTTGATTGGATGAGGGAGGAGAATATACATCAAGGGATTTCTTAAAATATTGAAAAATACAATGGAATACAACAAAAATACACAGTGTCACATACTCCTCAGAAGAATCGAGTAGTTGAAAGGAATAATAGAACTTTAGTTGAATGTGCATAGAGTATGCTTGAAGATAACAATATCTCCTTAGAAGAATCGAGTAGTTGAAAGGAATAATAGAAATTTAGCTGAATGTGCATAGAGTATGCTTGAAGATAACAATATTGCTAACTCGTTTTGGGCTGAAGCAATCATTACTATTGATTTTTTGAAAAATAGAAGTTCAACTAAAATTTTAGACCATAAAAATCCTTTTGAATCTCTTTATGGCTATAAACTGGTAGTAAGTCATCTAATAGTATTTGGAAGAAAATCGTTTTATCATGTTATTAAAGAAGACGGGAGAAATATTGATGCTAAAGTAATCAAGTGCATTTTTATTGGTTACTATTCTAATCACAAAGTATATAATATTTTTGATCCCAACACCCAAAGTTTTTGCAAGTAGAGATGTATTATTTCATGATCATGCAAATGAAGGTCATAAGGTGTATATTTATGATGCATGGCATATTCCTTATGACTATGATGAAAATTTCAAAGAAGTAGTAGATTTTGAATCAGGAAAAGATGTAGATTTAAGCAACATGGACACTTCAAGTAGTCAAATCACACCAAGAGGAGGAGAAGATTCACCACAAAGCAAAAGAAGAGGTGAAAGAGGTGAAGCACCATGGATATCATCACAAAAAGCTCAGTCACCTGTAAGACTCAAGTAATGAATGTTGTAGAACCTTTGGATTTTGAAAAAGCTAAAAAGAATAAAGAATGGACGGATGTTAGGAAAGAAGAGTATGATTCCATAATGAAGAATGAAACATGGGAATTAATAGAACTACCTAGAAATAAAGTCCCAATAGGATCCAAATGGTTGGTCAAATCCAAATTTAATGTTGATGGTAGTATAGATAAATATAAATCTAAATTGACTACAAAAGGTTATTCATAGAAAAAGGGAATTGATTATAAAGACACTTTTGCACTTGTAGCTAAGTTGAACACCATTATATTAATGATTGCATTAGCTACAAAACATAATTGGAAACTACATAAGTTGGATGTTAAGTATGCTTTTCTAAATGGGGAATTAAAGGAAGAAGTTTGTCTTGTTCAACCAGAAGGGTTTGTAAAGAAAGGTCAAGAGAATTTAGTTTGTAAGTTAAATAAAGATTTATATGGGATAAAACAGGCACCGATATCTTGGTATATAAAGATTGACACTTTCTTATTTCAGAAAGGTCTTATGAAAAGTAAGAGTGACCCTAACCTATATATCAAGACAGATCAGAAGGGGCATATTTGGGAAATTGGGCAACTCAATGGACATTCACCTGAAACCCAAGGAAGGCGCACTCCTTCAGGTATATGGATTCTTGGAAGGATCACTTTTGTTGTAGGAAAATCTCCCTGCGGACAGGTAGATCTCCTCTTGAGAGATAGACTCTTAACTCTTAAGACAAAAGATGCTTATCATGGACACTGAATTCCTTTTAGATCTAGATAAACTAATGTGTGAGGAGGAAGGAGAAAATAAGTACCTTTTACCGGTGTTTGTCCCTGCATAGTCCGAGTTGAGCGCTAATCTTACGCTCCTCAATCAGCCCTGTAGACAAACAAAAGTACAAACAACTTCCTACTATACTGAGATTAGTTCGAAATAGATCTATCTATTAGAGACAAATTCATGTGAGATCAAACAAAGATTTGAAAGAAACAGGCCAAGCATATTATATTAAAGAGAACAACAATGAAGAATGTTTACAGCCATAGATGTGAGTGTAGCAGCTTCGCCAAGTCTTCCTCGTCCGAACCCTTTCTCAAACAGTCTACCCACTGAATGCTGATGTTACAAAAGACACCTTCTTCATGAGATCATAGGTTGGATGCTTCACCATACTTTCTTTCTTTTTCACCTTGAGAAGGCCTATTTAAATAGGCTTGGAGAGGCCCAACTACTTGAGATATCTTTCGAGTAAGTTGAGGATTTTCCTCCTCCAGTTATGGATCTACCCTAAGATCATGGGTTGACCAAGGATTCGAATCCAACTGCCTTCAGATATTGAGGGGATCTTTCCCTCATTCTTCTCAACAAACAAATCTTCGCCTAGAATAGGTAGCGCTCCCCCAAAAGGGGCATCAGAGCATTATAGTTCTCCCAAAGAGAAGGAAATCAAGCGCTGGTGTTATAACACTCCCACAGAAGGGTGGACAAAGCATTATAATGGTCCCTAACAATGTATAGGGGAGTGATCCTCCCTAAAACTCAATTTTTAGTGGTCCTTCCAATAGCAAGAGACTTGTATTTCTAGTAGACTGATTCCTCCTCTTCATAAATAATATTTGAGGTGTCCTAAGTGTCCCTGTCATGTTATTTGAGGCATGACATAGGCAAGAAGGTGGTATGATGTCAGCAACACTTATACACTTGCAGTCAATATGCGACACTTGTGACACTTGAAATGACGACACTTGCGACACTTGCGAAGTGAGTAATTTTGAGGTGTAATAGATTGCCCCCCAAAGTATGAAGTTAGAAGACGACAACTGATAACTGAAATACTTTGTAGACTTTCAAGCAAGGGTGTGGGCTCAAAGAACTTGACAGAAGCTGCACACAACCATCAAATGAATGTTAAGACATGCTTCAAACCCAAGGCATGCATACTTATGCTTGAGTGATAGAGACTTTCAAGGTATGGCCGCCATAAATACACTGCGGATCCATAATTATATTGATAAAAGGTATAGCAACTGAAGATACACTGTGGATCTATACTCCCATGAACTGAATTGATCGTAGCCACAAAGAATACACAGTGGATCCACGAGATGACAAGACATAGCGACGACCAATACAAAGTGGATCTATGTGACAATATATGTGTCATTGTTCAAGAGAAACTTCGTCGCAACCTAGGCAAAGTACATATCGGAGTGATCACTCAACCCAGGGTCTTCTTACCGATCCCAATGTAGTACGAATCTAACCATGTGAATAGATGTCCTGATGTCGAACATGGCAGAAGCCACTTGATTACTGGTCAATGATGTAAACCGTTAACAAGTGTGAGGGAGATCACCATTAATGTCAATGATTCCCAAGGTACTCTAGTACATTCCAACGAATGTGAATGGATGAGCTGAATTCGAACATCTGTGGAATCATCCGATTAGAGGACAATGATGTAAACCCACTGTTGAACATGAGGAGGCCTGCCATTGAGGCATGTAGGTCCCAAAGTACTAACTAGTTTCTAAGTCTAGTTCCTGGATAATGTGTTGAAGTTGACAGGAATAGACTCGTCAAAGGAGGGCCTTGATGTATCCCCTCATCAACGACATGAAACAGACACAGAGATGTAATTGGTAGATCAAATGAACATGGACTGACACGGGTATTTGAGACAAGGTATTTGTGATCGCTGACTCTCGAGGCGGATACTCCCTTGAACACTAAGGCACGACAGCAGAAACATGACATGGACCAAAACTTGATGATGTAGTGGATGCTATGACTTAACGTCGAGTGACCCAAAGGAGTAAAACAAACTCAAAGGATTGGCTTAGTGCAAAGGTTCAGTGGATTAGTATGTGTGAAAAGACAAAGTGTCATGTTCAAGGGTGACTCTAAGAGTTACTGGTAATGTTCTCAAAAACTGCTTGGCTTGCTTCCTTCAATTGTTTCCCCCATCCAGATAGACGAGTACCTCTTTTTAATTTAACGAGCTTGAGGAGGGTAACACATGCTTGATATAACTCACCTTCGGTAAGTTCCTCTTCCTTTGTTTAACGAACTAGAAGAAGTAAGGGTTCGGTCCCGTATGGGCCTGTCGATGTTTGTTTTAACGAGTCCAAAGATAGAAAAATCGAAGGTTTTTCATGATTATAGAGTCTGTAAAAACACTTAAAAGAGAACTCTCTCAGTTCCTTTTTCATAAAGTACTCTGATGAGACTGAAAAAGAGATAAACTATCACTCAACAGATGTTTGCTTCAAATACTTTAACGAGCGTGAAGAGAACAAGGTCGCTTGGCAATCTTTTCATGTTTAGAGAGTCTGAAAAGAACTTAAAGATGACTCCAATGTTGTCATTTTTCGTAATGTTAGTCTCGCGAGGCCGAAAAAGAGATAAATTATCACTCGAAAGATTCCCTTTCAAACCTTTTAACGAGTGGGAAAAGAAGCAAGATCACTCGGCAATATTTTCATGTTTAGAGAGTTTGAAAAGAGCTTAAAGATGACTCCAAGGGGTTCCTTTTTCATGTATCCATACAGGTCCGAAAAAGAGATAAAAGTTTACCAGGATGCATTCTCATGTATTTACGAGCATGAGAAAGAACAAAGACTAAGCTCATTATGCCCCCAGCTTGAAAGCTAGTGGCTTAACTCTAGAATGATCATCAAAGGCTGGAGACGTGCCCCCCAAGATTCAATTCATTCACCGACTTTGAGATTGTCACCAATTTCTCTACGAGATGAGAAAAAGGAGAAGGGTGGATGAAGAGAAGGTTCAAGAGAGGTGACTGTTTCATTTTTTAATGAGCTTGACATAGGAAAAAAAATATGCTTAGGGCCTCTATTTCATTTTTTAACGATCTTGCCACAAAGAAGAGAAACTATGCTTGTGACTGCTTCTTGATCATGGCTTCTAAGAGGATAATGCTCTGGAAGGATACCATGTCAAGGGACAAAACTCGGTCATGGCTTCCAAGAGATCCACGCTGGATGGAAGATAATCACTCGAGAAGGAACACATGTCAAGGGTCACGATAGGAGTAAGGATATCAGGCTCCAATAATCCTATCAAAGAAATCACCATGTCCACTACCAGATCCAAATCACGGGAAATTGAAATCATGGGAGATGATGAAAAATCAACACCAGGAGGGGAGATAGATTGTATGTCTGCCCGCATTTCTTCATGAGGGGGAAGAAAAGAGGATCGGTGACGGTTATTATCTCGAGGTAACTTGCCAATATGAAGCATTTATGGAATAGATTCATCCGAGGGAAAAATTGGGGAAATGTAGTCGATCGCAGATGACAAGGAACTAAATCGTGATTGCATCGAGGAAACTTCAGGCACTAATAGATGTTGGTCATCCGACGAGGGAGAAGCGGATTGGATAGAAATGTATGATTTTTCAGCTGGACTAAGTGGCACGGTGTCACCTAGTGCATCGAATTCCAATAGACAAGGGACAATCCAAGGCTTAGATGATTCCAAAGATTGATAAGCCGCGATCGAAATCATATCGACGGTGGCAATATGATGTGTATTCGGTGGAAGTGGTGTAGGGAAGGTACCCATGGGGCTAGAATATTTTAGTAAGCCAACACCAATGCTTTCATATGTGATCTTGTGGTCTCCCAAGAAAGGAATATTGTTGGTAGCGGGAGCGCGAGCATCAGTCATGCAAAAATCCAACTTATCAACAGTGACAATTTTGCCCTGATGAGGAAATTGGACACATCAAAAAACTGACAAGGCAACGACAGTCATAGCATAAAACCAACTTTTTCCAAGTAACAAGTTGTAATCAAGGGGAGCATCGACCACCTCGACATCAACAACAACAGTTTTGCCACCCAATTGGATGGGCATGGACTGTAAAAGCCCATGGGGATGAAAAACTCGCCCATCGAAGGCACGTGACATCATTGGGGATTTGTTAAGTGCGGGTGATTTTAAACCTTTCCAACATGATAAAGACATGACACAAGTTGAGGCTCCCTCATCCAGAATAGTTCGGTGTATTTGTTGATTGTGAACAACAACATCAACTTGGAAAGCAAGTTGGTGGGAGAGTCAAGACACATAATTGTCTAGGTTAAACATGATATGGTTAGATGACTCAGGATCAACAGTTCCAAGAGTGGCCAAAAGCGTTCTACGTTGACTGGGGCAGTGCTGTAGAACTTCTAATGCAGACATAGCACACGGTGCTTGAGCTAAATCTTCAACAATGTTGTAGTTCTGGGCAGCATGTGAACTAGGATTAAAGGTAGCTTTGTGGATAATGCTCTTAGGAGGGCGTAAGATAGAGTCGAACGCAAGTTTCTCAATCTGAAGTGGTCCAGATGTAGGATTAACCGATGGAAGACTAATGGAGGATGATGAGGGATCCGGTAAAGTATCGGTACCATTAATGTCTTTTCCTTTGTCAGGGTTACCTGGTGTGTCGTATGTCTTAGAGTGAGTGGTCAAATTAATCCCATTAAACATATAAATATGTGCACTCGACGAGGCCTCATTATTAGGATGGCTAGAACTGCCCCCAGGAGAGGGGGTTTCAACAACCATGGATTGCTACTGTGGAAAAGGCTGAGTAAGCACAATGGGTTGTGACTTTCCTTGGAAAAAAATTTCCACTTCATTGCGAAATGGGTAGTCTCGAGTCTAGTGATCATCACCACAAATGATACAAGGGAATTTCAGTTTCCATTGTGTTTGATTTTTAGTAGCAGGTGTTTGAGATTGATTTTTCGGTTGTTCATTGTTATTTTTTGATTTATTCTTTGTCTTCTTCTTACCTCCAGATTGTTGTAAAGGGGCAGAGTGAACTGCATTCACCTCAGAAATTTGAGTTTGGGGGGAGGTAGAGGAGAGTGTGAGCGATTGGGAAGTAGATTGAGTTTTGAAGGAACCGATAACACCATCCGCATGAGATGAAGATGACGACTTAGATGGATCGGTATTAGCTCGAGCAGCATTCGAAAGAAAATCATACAAAGTACCAGATTGGGAATAAACCAAATCTAAATACGAAGCCCGAGCGATGGCTTATTCCTCTGTGACCGCGCCACCCATAGTGACATCGCGAGCGATTGGGGGTAAAAGTGATTTAGTAAACCATTCCGCCAATAATATGTCAGGAATGATTGCCTTGATCATCCTTTGTTGTTGCCTCCACTCAAGATAAATCCAACGTGCTAGGAGCCAAAATACTGACAAGAAGACTACACCCACACCCGAAGCAACAGGTTGACAAGATGCAAGATGACGACATTCAAAGGAAATGCATAGGCTAATACCCGACTCCGCCAACAACCCAACCATTAACTAATAAGCAAGATGTCTAAGTGCGAAAGGTGAACTATTACCAATCTACTATGTTCATAAATGTTATCATAAGGTGAACTAAGTTAGGCACTGAACAACATCAAGAAACGTTGATTAACAAATACCCACTAACCGTTAGATTAAGTGACTACCGATCTATGCTACTTATAAATAATCGAATTGTTGTCTAAATTGACAAGTCCTAATTAATCAATAAATACAAATCTAATTTAACAATTTGACAGTACCTAACTATATTAACAATATCAATATATATAATGTTATTAATAGAAAACTATTAACAATATTAATTACAACATGTTTTCCATCATAAATATAATCTTTTGACGACCGTAATGTGATTTGTTGTCTAATTTATATAAGTGGTTGTTGTCAATATATAAACGCTACCCAATATGTCAATATCAATATATTGAATTTCCCAAGCGAAAACATATCAATAAACACGTTGTCCCGCACATTGATATCAATAATCACGATGTCCAAAATTATCGTTGTCTAGATGATGTCTGGGATGCGAACGTAGCCTAAAAGCATGTTTCCTAGCATTGAAAAGGAGGCTCTGTCTAAAAATTTGTGTTCTATTATCACAGGACACCTGCTAACTGTTACTCATAACAAATTCATTATAAATAAAATATTGTTGAGTTAAAACCCTTGTGGTAAATCGTTGTCAACAAAGGCTAAGTCATCCACAACTTAATGTTGTTAGATACAAAGTAAACTCAGGGTCAAAACATAGTGCTTATTTATTACATAAGTAAATGTTAAATAATACACCCAGCCGACAGATCTTGCACTCATCAAAGGTTAAACCACAATCCTCCATAAATATTCAACAGTATGATACAATCCAAATTTCTGTCCATACTAAATTCTAATTCAACAATGAACTCTTTGTACAATAATAAAATTTATGGGCATGGCTATCCGCTATCCATAATATAAAAAAAAAACGCAGGAATAAAAATGCTATCTCTATCAGGTTAAAAATGAATCGCTATGAAAATGGGATGGAATCGCAGTCTCAAAAATGAAATCGTCATGAAAAAGGAGTGAGTTCGGTGTGCAAGGGATCAGATAGATAATCGTTGGTAAGGTTCTACCAAAATGCTGCATTCAGACCACGATTTTGCTGGCCAATAAGTAGTACAAAAAGATGGAGAAAAGCCATCAAACGCAACACCAAGGCGTCCAAGGCAATAAACACAAATTCACAGCATAAGGACACTCCCCCATTCACACATAATAACGATACCCTCTACATAGTAATTTCTTCCCCACTCACACAGTAGAAACGCACCAATGGCACACCTAAAAAGATACCATACACACCATAGCCACACCACCATTTTCATAGTAAATGCAACTTCAAATCTCTATCACTCCATTAAGTTTGTTGCCTACATATAATTAGATTGTATCTATATGAAATTCAATTCCAAGAAATCCAGGTATTTGAGTAAATAATATGTGGTCGGTTAATTTATTTAAAACAAAGAGTAATAAAAGAAATAAAACACAGTCTATTGTGGCCAAAGGCAGTGTAAATATTCATCATCAAAAGTACTAAATCACAAAGTTAAATGGTAGACCAGATGTATAAAAAAAAACCACATAGTAAATTCACCAGGAAATGTATCCAACACAGACTTAAATTGCCAGGAAAGGTATTAAAAATGCAGAGTTACTTCCCTAGGAAATGCATTAAAAATGCAAACGTAAATTGCTAGGAAGGGTATTAAAAACACAGAGTTACTTCACTAGGAAATGCAATAAAAACGCAGACTTATATAATTGTTAGGAAGGGTATTAAAAATGCAGATATCAAACGTAGAGGATCGTAAGCAGTTCTTTGCGGGAAGGGAAAATCAATCGTAGAGGTAATCAATCGAAACAAGGTGCAAGACAATCACTTGACCAGGAACAATCAATAAGGGTAGACAATTGGGCAACATTATCCTTCGTTCATCCATGCACAAGAAAAGCAAGGCATTAGGATCTATAGGTATATTAACACCGAAGTGACAACCATCGATCCAGATCCTGACCAACTTCTCAGATGTGGACTGATGATCAAGGAATGAGGAAGAAAGATAAAGCAGAACCTCTTCATAATAATCATTAAAATAGACAGAACAGTCATAGCAGTCAGGGATCGATTGCCAAGTGAATCAATTCAAAGAAGCGAGCGTAAAGCTATGGTGAATTTAAGCTCTCAATTAAAAATGCTAATTAAAACACTTTGTTTACACAATTAAAAGTACATAAATGAAAGCACAAGATCAACATTAATCCACCATTCAAAATAAAAGCATGCATACCGTAGCCTAAGGTGACATCTCTGAGTCGTTGTCCGACATGCTTCGTCTCGCTCCCGCTTGCCGATTGTTGTGACTTCACCGGTACCTTCCAGCCAATGCTAGGGGCACTCTTCTTCACCCTTAGCTCCTCGAGCCACAAAGTGGCCACTCACACTAAGCCAAAGAAAAACTAGCTCCCAACTCGCCTCGCAAAGCTGAGCTACCACTCGTCTCTGAGCCGAGTATCCCAATTCCCACAAGATAAGTCAATCAAGTCAAATATTTTGCAGCATAACATTATGCATAAATGAAGAGATCCATACTCCTCCTCCTCCCTCCTTTATATAGAGTTTCTAAGTGATTTCTTTCCCAAACTCCCATTTAATTTATTTTTCAATAATTTAATTTAGAAAAACCTCCCCCGTACACATGTCACTCATCCCCTTAGTTGCACCAGAAATTAATTTCATTAATTATTCAATTAATCCTATTTCCCTCGCCCACCTAAAATCATTCCTAGAATCGCTCTTAGGTGTCCCCATATTCCCTTACACATTTTAATGACTTACACCCTTACTAAACTCCTAGTTGAGTTCAATTTAGAAAGTTCTTAAAGCCAAGATTCCTTCCTAAGTTAGTCATTCTGCTTTTTCCTTATGTTTCCCTTTTTCTTTATGTTTCCCCCTTTTCCCCTTAGTTTCCTAAATATTTTAATTTTCCCTCTTTTCCCTTTTTATCTAAAACTCAAATTAGCAAGTGTAGAAATTACCTTTTTCCCCTTCTTCTTTTTAATTAATAAATTTTAATTAGCATAAATAACAAACAATCATTTCCCCTTTTTGAAAATTTAATCCCCCAAAGTAATTTGATTTTAATAAATTAATTGAATTTATTACCCCCTTCTCGTCACATGTTTAATGATTATTATTATTATTATTATTATTATTATTATTTACCACAAGTATCACTTAGACCTAGATTTTATTTTCTTAGGTTGGGCGACATTTTTATTAGGGATATTGTTTTTAAATCTTTCTTATCACATCATCGTTATAAGGCCATTTGGGTTTATTCACTGATTAGTTAACAATGCAACATGCCCTTCAGGATGCACTAGGTGCTCCAAGGGTGCCACTTGCCTCATTCTATTTATCTTGTGCGATGTGCGCTTCAGGACGCACTACATGCTCCAAGGGTGCCACTCACCTCTTTCCATTTTTATTGGGCGGCATGCCCTTCAGGATGCACTACGTGCTCCAAGGGTGCCACTCGCCTCTTGACTGAATTGGTAGACATCAAAAACCCCTAGAGTCAATACTCCACCAGGTGATCTTATGGGAGACTAAGGGCCTCTAAGGAATATTGTCACAGTCTTCCCTCATGGCATTGTGGGCCTTCTCGAACTAGGTAATCATTAACCTACAGTTCAAGCTAGGGAGTGAGTGCAAGTAGGTTGTGGCAGGGCTATTGTCCACACCTCTCCCTCAACGTCTCTGGTTTTCGTGTGTGACCCCTCTACTCCACTTGTGAGTCTAGTCGACAAGATATCATCAGCCTGCATCATCAATGAATCATGTCAAAAATAAAATCAATCATCATTACATCTAATCATATGTGCATATTTAATATCAACAATAATAAAAACCCAATAGTCCACTCCCTGACTCGATCCAGAGTCCAAGGGGTTTCATCAATGCCTCTGTATCCTCGAGGTCCACAATCCTGCACACTCAGGAGAAACCAGTCAATAGCACCTATTTATGTCAAAACAACAAAATAGCATGTCATCATATCCATAATTCCTCATAATCATAATCAGAGGCCCAATAGTATAATAATCCGAATCACTTGCAAGAAAGTGTCCTCAAAGAATAAGTTCTCTCAATGCGAGCAAGAGCGGGATGTTACGTACACCCCCTATTGGTCTAAACTTCGTCTCGAAGTTTCACAGTATATAAGTGCTGAAGTAATGTGTATCACAGTATCATAAGTCTATCTATGATAGAAAAAAGGATAGTGTTGGTGCATATCATATGCTTCCTCCCATGTTGCTGAGTGCGGACTATAGTTGTCCTAGTGGACCTTGACCGGATCCACTGTTTGACCCAGTAGATGTCGAATGTGATGATCCAGGATGTGGATCGACTCAGCCATGAGGTCCCCCTTGTTTGATACCTGCAAGGAACTCATGTCAATAACATGTGTAGGATCACTAATATAATGTCTCAAAATAGATATGTGAAAAAGATCGTGCATACGCCTCAAAGAATCAGGCAAGGCTAGTCGATAGGCCACAGGCCCCTTCCTCTCCACAATCTTGAAAGGTCCCATGAACCTAGGAGATATTTTATCTCCCTTTCCAAACTTCATCGAACTCTTATGCGGTTTTACCCGCAAGAAGACTCCATCACCAACTTCGTAACTACGGTTGACACGGTGTGCATCGACATAAATCTTTTTTCGATCCTGCGCTTCTTTGATCCTTTGTCTTAGTTTTTTGATCTTCCATTTCTTGGATCACTTCTGGTCCCACCAGGACCCTATCCTCAAGTTGATCCCATCTTAGAGGCGTCTGACACGGTCTCCCATAAAGAAACTTGAAAGGCACCATATTAATGGTGCTTTGGTAACTGTTGTTATATGCAAATTATACCAGGGGCAAGAATTATTCCCAACGCTTCTGTTGGTCCATCACGTACATGCAAAACATGTATTCCAAGATTTGGTTTGTTTTCTCGGTCTTCTCGTCAGTCTTAGGGTGATACGCAGTACTGAAGTTAAGTTGGGTTCCCAAGGCCTCTTGGAAACTAGTCCAAAATCGTCTAGTAAACATCGATCCTCGATCAGATATAATCCTCTTAGGCAAGCCATGCAACCTCACAATCTCACTGATGAAAACTCTAGCTATGTCAGGTGCCTAATACATCGTATGGACATGAATAAAATCAACACTCTTTTTCAGAGTGTCGACTACCACAAAAATCGAGTCATGTCTCCTTGTCATCAATGGAAATACAACAATGAAATCCATCGAAATGACCTCCCATTTCAATTCCGAAATAAAGTGAGGTTGTAGTAATCCTATTGGATGTCTATTTTGAGTCTTTATCTGCTAACATTCTACAGATAAGGCCACATAGTTGACTATGTCTACCTTCATTCCTTTCTAGAAGAATAAGGGCTTAAGGTCCACCCTCATCTCCGTGACTCCTGGGTGAGCCATGTACACTGCTATGTTCTCCTTGTTTAGGATCAAAATCCTCAACTCATCATTCAGTGGTATGTAAATCCTATTTTTAAACCTCAATAATCCATCTTCATCAAACATAAATCCTTCAATCCTTGGTACCATCATTTTTTTTGCCCGATAAAATCCTTGACCTCTTTGTACCAATCATTGTCGCGTTGTAAAGCTAGAATCTTTTCACCTAAATTTTTCTGAAGAGGAAACACCGAAAATATGTGTGGTATCTGACTCAATGCATATTCCACTTAGTTCACTATTCCTTTTATGTAAGTAATATCAAAATCATATTCGCTAATCAATTTCGACCAATGTCGTTGTCACGCGTTCAGGTCGCTTTATGTAAAGATGTGCTGAAGTCCACAGTGGTGCATTTTTAGTTCAACTTTTTGTCCAACAAGGTAGTGTCTCCAAAACTTCAAGGCATATACAATGGCTAACAAATCCAAATATTTCATCGCATAGTTCTCCTCATGCCTTCTTAGTTTCCTCGCGATGTAAGTGATCACTCGACCATCTTGCATCAAGACTCCTCCTAATCCTTCCTTGGATGTGTTAGTGCATACCAAGAAGTTTGCATCCATGTTAGGGACCTTTAGTATCAGTTTTTTTGTCAACACCTCTTTGAGCCTCTGAAATGATTTCGCACATTTCTCGATCCAAACAAATTTCTTGTTCTTCTTATGCAATTTCGTGATTGGATTTTCTATCTTTGAAAATACCTCGACAAACCATCGATAGTATCCTTCTAATCCCATGAAGCTACACACTTTTGGGACATTGGTTAGCGCAGGACATTCCATAATACTTTCGACCTTTGTTGGATCCATGGAAATACCCTCATCAGAGATGACATGCCCTAAGTAGTGAATCTTTGATTGATAAAACAAGTGTTTGGACAGTTTCCCATACAATTTTTTCTCTCGAAGACACTGTAGTACCAAGTGCAAGTTCTTTTCATGCTCCTCCATCGTTCGAGAGTAAATCAAAATATCGTCAATGAATACTTGGATGGACTTGTCCAAGAACTCGTGGAACACCTCGTTCATCAGACTCATAAATACCCCTGGGGCGTTTGTCAGTCCAAATAGTCAAACAATAAATTCGTAATGTCCAAACCTCATCTTAAAGATGGTCTTAGGGATGCCATCCTCCTTGATCCATAACTCATGATATGTCAATCTAAAGTCGATCTTGGAAAACATTGTCGCACCCTCCATATGATCAAACAGATCATCAATCCTTGGCAACGAATATTGATTCTTGATCATTTCCTTATTTAATTGACGGTAGTCAATGCAAAGTCTCCATGACCCATCCTTCTTTCGTATGAAAATAACAAGCGCACCCCACAATGACACACTTGGACGTATAAGTCCCTAGTCCATCCATTCCTTACATTGCGTTCTCAACTCCTGTAACTCCGGAGTTGACATACGATAAGGCATTCTTGATATTGATTCAGTCCCTGGTTTCAGGTCTATTGTAAAATCCAATTCTCTCTCTAGAGGCATCCTAGGTAACTCCTCCGGGAAGACGTTTGCAAACTCTCTCACCAAAGGAAGGTCTTCTAGACCTTTTGCTACTCCCTTTTCATTTAACGCAAGGATCGCATAAAGTTTACACCCCTTGCGCATGCTCTTTCCTAGATTCAAGGAAGAGATGAACCTCAGGGAAACTCCTTGGTTCCGACCTAAAATAACATGTCTCTATCCCTCATCATCAACCATGCTAAACCATTTCATCTTACAGTTGAGTATCACTTCATTCATTTCCAACTAGTCCATACCGATCACGACATCGTAAGACCCTAAGATTGTGACGTACAGGTTGGCCCTGGTGACAAAATCTCTCAGGTTAAGGGTACAACCCATAACCTTTCTTCCAACCTTTTGTTTGTCTCTCGAAGCCATCTCTACAAAGCTAAACTCATCCTGCTCGACTACATTTACCTTAATCCTTTTTAGTGCTACAATAGAAATGAAACTCTTGGTAGCACCGAGATCTATTAAAATACTAAGGGTCTGGTCAGTGATGGTACCTGACGTCTCGAGCATAGTTGACTAGTGCTCTACCTGGCATTTATTCACTACTGCATGAATCTGATGGGCCTTGCCCAAATCTCCAATGGTAGTGGGTCCGACTAATCCAAATTCTCTAGCCCTCTCCACTAGGCAGTTGTGCTAGTAGTGTGGCTCCCCACAAGTCGAAAACCCCTTCTTCAGTCCAGTACTCCTGTTACCCGAAGTAGAAGTTGATGGCCCACTAGCCTGGAATCCTAGGCTATTGTGCTGAACATGTCTAAACTACTATTTCTATGGCTGACATTGTTGTTGATGTTGTGGTCCCCAATAAGGATTTTGCTGTTGAGGCGCTGGTCACTGAGGTGTAGTGAAAGTGGATCCTCTCTCGAAGCCATGATACCCTGGTGTCTTTCTAGTTGGTTTCTGATGCTTCTATGCACCAGATGACACATGACATGTTGGTCTCATTGAATTCCTGCTCTGACCTCTGCTGATAAGCTCCTCCTCTACTATGAGGGCCTTATAGATGGCATCATGTAAGGTCTGAGGCATCAAAATCCTAAACTTTGCATGTATGTTGAAATTAAGTCCGAACAAGAACCTATTGACCTTATGTTTCTTAGTATTAAGGTGTAGAGCATACCGAACCAAATCCATAAAATGAGCCTCGTACTCGGGAACAATATGATCGCCCTGCCATAAGGCATTGAACTCGTTGAGTTGATGCTCAATGAATTCCTCTGATAGGTACTCTTAGAACAGTTTCTCGAACAGTTCCCATGACACATCTTCGATGACCATGTTCAATTGTGGAAGGAGAATTTTCCACCCTAGAAGAGTGCTCCCCTTCAGTTGAAAGACCACCATGCAGACCTTAATGTTGGAGGTATAGTCGCAAAGTGAAAATCACATCGCCATATTCTCCAACCATGCCTCAACGACTGCGTCGTCTGGGGAACCAAAGAACTCAAGAAATTTGACCCTCTTGAGTTTGTGGTGAATGATACCAGTACCGACCAGAGCACGCAGTGGACCCTCAAGGGGTGTCCATGCCCTGGCCTCATTTCTGTCCAAACGGATTATCAGTGCCTCATACATGTGCTAAAAGGACCTCATCAGCCCAACCACATCTCCCACCGGTATCTTCTCCTGCCCGAAAACCTGCTCGTCTCCCTGGGGATTAGACCCCTCGAGAGTGGATGCTACTAGAGGCGTCACGCCTCCTTCCCTAGCACCCTGTCATCTGCCTATGTGGCATCCTCTAACCATCATTACCTGCATGAATACAAGTCAACTTAATTAGAAACATTATAACCAAACACCATATCAATGAAATCCATAGTGTTCCCATCTCACGGGTTGAACCTCCCTCTGATACCATATGTAACAACCCCATCGTTAAGACTACAAGCAAAGCAGAAAGTGGAATTTTTTTATTTTTATTTTTTTTTAGGCAGGAAGGCAACGACGACAAACAGTTGAACCGCACAACCTGATGACGAACACATGCACACATATCAGGCCACATACAACAATGAATAAATTCACTAGCACAACGGTCAACTGGGCGAAACATGCATAAATCAAAGATAGGCACGAATCTCCATCAGACGCACAACACGGCGACATTTACAAGCTAAGGACAACATCCACAATCCCGACACAATGGTCTCGACAACTAGTAACTAGAACCTCTATGGAATGCAAAACCAAATGCATGAAATAATTACAACCCACGCTCCCACAACGAACTTACAACGATCAAACAACACCCACAATGGGAGGCAACACTCCAGCCAAGTTATCATTCGCCTCTATGTTATTGGATAAATTGGTAGGTGCAGACACTAACTGATCTCCCTAGATCCACCTAGATCTAGAACAAAACACACCAGAACATGACACTTTCCTTAAGTTTTAAATATTGAATTTACTAATTAAAGAGGGATAGGTGAAATACCGTTTAAACATCGCTTCCTCTCGCCATCGCCATCCTAGCTCCGTTCCAACACTCATACAATGATGATCCTGCAAAACAATGCAACCAACCAAAGTGATAGTAATAACATAAGCTCAATATAAACCTATGTATGTGATAAAGGGATCATACAATAAAACACAACAAGCTTTATAGGAAAGAATCATATTACTGTATCATATTAAATGTGAAAGAGAGATGACAATCATGGCCTTGATGTCGTAAGGTCCCTTCCAACTGTCCTTCGTTCCCCACACACTTCCACTCCAAGAATTCTGAGAGCATAGATCTGATAATATTCACAATCTATCTTGACAAAATGGCTCATCTAGCCAAGCTAACAATCTCCAAGGCTCAATCCAATCCAAGCTAATCCCAAAAGCTCCAAACTCAAAGCTCATCTCATCCAAGCCAACCTTCTCCATGAGAGCTCCTCTCCTTTTACAAGCTGAAGAGGATAAGGTGAGGAGGTTAGGATGATCCCACCAAATCATGAAAGTGAGTAACATTCAAACCATTTGGATGCCACCTCACCATGGAAGTTTCTCCTTCTAGAAGCACCGAGAAGATGCTTGTTTTTCCCACGTATGATCATTCTCGCACCTTACTTATAGAGAAACCTATAAACCTCTCACAACCCAGCTATGGTGCAGCCTGCGAGAATCAGACATTCTCGCACCCTAGCCATAGTGTAGCATGAAAAAATCCTCTTTAATAAGGTTTTTACAAAGGGAAATGCAACTTCTTTTCTCATGAAAAGTTATTCTCCCTTCTTTCTTCAGGAACTCAGGCCACTGACCCCTCTGAAGACTACAGATAGGTTTACATAATTAACGATCATAGGGATGATGAAAATAATGTGTAACAGAGAGCCCCCCAAAGTATGAAGTTAGAACAGAGTGATAGCTGAAATACTTTGTCGAGTGT
>SNQJ01S0017583.1:23485-35542 GCA_010110895.2 Picea sitchensis | reverse complement strand
ATCCTTGTCCTTTATGTTGATGACCTTATCCTTACTAGTAGTGACTCAAAACTTTTAAACCATGTGAAAACCATCCTTAAGAATAAATTTGAAATGATAGACTTAGTCTTTTTGCACTATTTCCTTGGCCTCCAAGTTTTGCAAACCAATGAAGGAAATTTTATTTCCTAGTATAAGTATGCTTGTGACCTTCTTCGTCGTGTTCACATGAATGATTGTAAACGAGCCCCTTCTCCCTTCTAGTCATGGATTCAAGCTTACTGCTACCTGTACTTCTCCCGAAGTTGATGCCACCCTGTACCGTCAGTTAGTTGGTAGCCTCTTATACTTGACTCATATATGTCTTGATCTTTCCTTTGTTGTTGGTATTGTTGCCCAATATATAAAAAAACCCCATCAAAGCCATTGGAAATAAGCTAAAAAGATACTTCGCTATGTTCTTGGTACAGTTCATTCCAAGATACATTACATTTCAGGGGGGACTCTTTGATTGGTTGGTTTCACTGATTCAGATTGGGTCAGCGACCCTAATGATCGAAAGTGTACTACAGGTTATGTTTTGAGTCTTGGTTTAGGACCTGTCACTTGGGTCTATAAGAAACAACATGGTATTGTAATTTCTTCAGCAGAAGCAGAGTACCGACCAATAATAAATGAAAGTCAGGAATCCTTATGGCTTCGATAGATTCTTTCAAATTTTGGGTTCCACGAGAAGCATGCGACCATCCTTTGGTGTGATAATCAGAGTGCCATCAAGCTCACCAAATACCCAATTCAACATCAACGCAGCAAGCACATCGAGATACACATGCACTTCATCAGAAAGTTCAATCATGATCAAGTTATTGAAGTGCTCTTTTTTCGTACAAAAGATAAAGTTGCAGACATTTTCACAAAGTCTCTTACAAAAGCAAAGTTTTCCAAACTTCTGTCTATGGTAGGAGTTTAGGAAGTTCTCATTAAGGGGGGATAGGCCTCAATGCCTCCTTCCTTCTACTATTGTGTCACTATTGTAATTCTTCAATACTATCCCAAGTTGTTATTAAGGGGGGATGTTAGGATATTTAGACACTTAGGAGTTAGTTAAGATCTACTTGGTCTAATGTGTATCTAGGTAAAAGTGTGTTTCTTTGTTTGTTTCTTTAGTATGCATTAGTATGCATTTGTAGTTAGGAAATATGATGGTCACGATATGTTCCCGGCATAGAGTGATCTGATGATTCATTTTCTCCTTGATCTTAAGGAACATTGATCTGTGGCTTAACACCTGATTGGTCCATGATCTCTATTTAAAGAGTGTGGAGGGTCATTTTACAATGATTGATTGTGAGAAACTCTCTTGTAAAATATCTCTGGATTTTTTTTCTTTTGCATTAATAAATTGCTCCAAGTGGCCACATTGGCTGGGGCCGTGGATGTTTCCCCGTAGGGGTTTTACCACGTCAAAAAATCAATGTGTTGATATTTGACATGGTTGAGTGAGTGGTTACTGAATGTGTTCATCCTCTGTTGGAATACCTGTGTTGTTGAACAATGGTTTTGATCCCTTTTCACTCTCCCATGGAATAATGAATTACTCATTTTGTAACTAGATTCTTTAATCAATTTGTCTCTATTTAAATAAAATAAATTAAAAATAATATGTACAAAAATATTCATCATCATCAATGTTTATGATGAGACAATTTTCACATAAGTTTTTTTTCTCAAAACTCCTTCAACATAAATAATCAAAATTAAAATATTAAAATATTTATAAATGGAGGGGCATTACATCCTCCCCCCCTTGACCTGAACATCGTCCCCAATGTTCCAATATGAGCATATCAACTCGAAAACATGAATGTATAAGCCTTCCTCATGGTTTATTCCATTTCCCAAGTGGCCTCCTCAGGACTAAAGTGCCTCCACTACACTTTAACCTGAGAGATGACTCTGTTTTGCAACACAGTTTCCTTATTGTCAAGAATGCGTAGCGTTTCCACCTAAAATTGGCCTTCTGGTTCCACTTGGATCACATTCCAATTTACAATATGAGTTACATCATGCACATATTTATTTAACAAGAAAACATGAAAAACATTATGTAATTTTATATTGGTTGGTAGTGCAAGTTGATATTCCATTGGCCGCACTCTGGAAAGCACTTTAAATAACCCACAATACCGTGGTGACAATTTGGAACTCTTTCCCAATTTGAAATAATTTTTTCTGGGTTTAAATTTTAGTTAAACATGATCTCCTACATTGAATTTCATCAGTGTTGTTGTCAAGTATGAAAAACTATTTTTTCTTTTCCGCTGCACTTTTCAATTTTTTCTCTATTTCTACACAATTATTTCCATTTCTTTTAGGGTGTCAGGACCCAAAATAAATCTTTCAACTGGGCTATCCCAACTAACAAGTATTTGTAACTTCCTTCCATACATCCCATCAAAAGGAATCATTTTTAATGATGTTTGATTACCGTTATTATATGCTAAATCTGCCAGATGAATCTAATCTTCCCACTTTTTGGGGTAGTCCATTACGTACATCCACAACATATCCTCTATAATTCGATTATTCCTTTCGGTCTAACCGCCAATTTGAGGATGATATGCAGTACTAAAAATTAATTGAGTTTCCAAACCAATGAACAAGGTATTCCATAAATTTGAAGTGAACTTCATATCCTCATTTGAAATGATAGTTTTGGGTAAACCATGCATTCTAAAAATTTCCTTCATGAAAATATCTACAATTTTTATGGCCTTGTGATTTGAGTTTACTGGAATAAAGTGTGCAACTTTTGAAAGTTTGTATAATACTAACATTATAGAGTCGTATTTCTTCTTAGTTGTAGGTAGTCCTGTAACAAAGTCCATACTAATCACTTACAATTTCCACTCAGGACTGGATATGGGCTGCAATAATCTAGTTGAGTGACGATGCTCAACCTTAACACATTGACACTCAAGACACCTAGGCAAATATTCAACTACTTTTATTTTCATCCTTCTCCAACAATACTCTTTCTTCAAAGATGTTACAGTATTTCAGTAACCAAGATGATTTGAATAAGGTTTCTTAGGTATTTCAGATAGTACCAATTTCTTTAATTTCGTGTCGTTTGGAACATAATTTTTTTTTTATACTACACTAATCCTTCTTGATTCTAACTAAATTTTGATTCTTCCCCAATTGATTTATTATTTTGACATTTTCCCTATATTTTCTTATAATTTGCATCAATGTTTTCTTCTGATTTGATTCTCTGTTTGAAGTCAATTTGTATATCACTATTGATGATTTCATTTATTTTTTTGCTAAGTGCATCTGCTATTTTTTTTTCTTTCCCTTTAATATGTTTTATTTAAAAATCATACTCACATAGGAATTCCAAGCATTAGCGTATCTTGCATTCAAGTTATTTTGGTTAAAAAAAGGTTTAAGGACAATATTATCAGGATTGGCGACTGTTCTGAGGAACAAGGAGGTATCCAAATCCCATATCCCAACATAACCACAATCCCAACTTGATCATCAAACTTCACCTAATAATCACTTATTCATGGCACAACATGATATTCTATCACACTTAGAAATCTTCAAGCAATAATGGATGTGAATGAGTAAGAGGATATTTAATGAAGAATAATAAATCAAGGCGTAATTACAATATTAATTTCATGTAGCTTAACTATACCTCTTTAAGTTAAGGATATCCTTAAGAAGTATGTCAGGGAAAAACTAAATTACATAGTCATTGTGAGAGCTCATAAGGAATCAATGTGCTTACACAATACATTGAATTTCCCACCACTTTTACATTATGTATCCATTTACAGGGAAAATAACATCATTCCTAATATCCATTAATATGAAGTCAATTGTTAGCATATCCCTCCTTAAAGAGCTAAGGGGGTTAGTCATAACCTCAATATGGAAGCATTCCCAGCTTCATTAATATCTAATTAAAGAATCATAAAACGATCAATCAATAATTAAATAAAGATTTTGCAAGCTATCTCGCATATCCCCACCAAGGGATTTTTAAAGGAAGTCATACATAACATCAACAAGAACTCAGTGATGACCTAATCACTCTAATTTAAATTAAGGAAAGAACAAATCTTATTTAAAACAATATAAGAGAACTTCAAGACTAATTTAAAATACAAATTAAAGTTTAAAGGAAGGACCAACACTTCTTTCTAACAATATAAGAGAACTATAAGAGAACTCTAGGCTACCATACTTTCATTTCCATTAAACAAAAGGTCAACAACATATTAAAAACTCGTAAGGAATCTCACCCTCCTTCATATCTATAAACAAAGACTATAAGAAGTCCATTTCATAGAATTAGTAAATCAATATTATTGAGGCTACATCAATAATAAGAAATGATGTCCAAATGAATTTACTTATCCAAGTAAAGTCAATCCTTGACTAGGCATGGGGTGACTCAAATGCACATGACTATGATTGGATGGAGGATTAAGAGTAGTTTTAGAGTGGGTAATGGATAATTAATATCAAGTAGAAGGGTGACTAGATAAGTAAGAAAATAATTCGATTGCGTAGTAGTCAATGAAGGATAGAGGGAAATATCATTATCGAAACAATGAAAATTGTGTATTTGGGTTGTAGCTAAGAAGACAGTTGAAGGAGTGACCCCACCTCTGCATGCGAACTACAGCATCGAAAAGGTAATACAGATTCACAAAGGGTGAGTTAATGGGGAGTATGGACCATCTCAATCATAAACTCATGTAGGTGGATGCGAGTGGGATTATAGTTTCGTGTTGCTAGGTGAAGGCTGCATCCATCAAATCATTTCTTAAGGAAAAGGGTAAGCTCTCTTTGATCGTTAGCCAGGATCTGAGCAACATTAAACGCTAGAACAGTAAGAGAGCGACTAGCAGGAGTAATAGAAAGGAAGACTAAATCTAGACCTAACATTTCGACGATGTGCCATTATCATATTAAATTTTACCGAAATATAACTAGGGTTAAGGGAAGGATGTGTTTAATTCTAACCGATCTAAATTGGTCTTTCAAGATGAGCTTTAAGGTCATTCGAAAACCCTTCAATTTATTTCTTTTGTGCTAGCAACAAAGGTTGTACTAGGTTCGAGTCCTGGTCACAAAAATTCAAATAACCAACCGTTCAGAAAAGCACTTAAGATATGGGGCACAAACTAGCGCACAGATATAGCATCTCATCCAGATTTTACAACCCAAAACAATATTCGATTGTATATGAATGGATAGTTGAAGATCTCTTGGGGTTTACATAGTTTGTTGGGGTGTCGAGAAGGGTGACTCCATCTCGGGCTTTCTCAAGAAGGCAACATACACTACAGTCATGGACAAGTCTACAAGACGGATGCGTGGAGGTCAAGAATATAATGGGCAGGGATGATTTTAAGGATGGAAATTTATTTTAAAATGTAGAAACCTTGGTGAATATTAGTAATCCTTCATATGTCAACTATAAATGTTTGGCGATATTTTTTTAAAATATTCAAATTTCTAATTATTTTATATAGTTTTTATAAAAGTTTTGTGATTTTTAAGGTAAAATAATTTGATCCTATAGAATTTGGGCGAATCCTTTTTAAAATAACGAATCTCATTTTTCGAAAAACCATAGAAAATTAGCCCATGAGCGAAATTTAGCCCCTAAAATCATCTATTATTAATGTGATGGCAATTTGGAGGATGTAACTATAAGCAACTAGAATATCAGAGAGAGAGATGTGTTCTATGATAATATTTACATGTTGACTACTGGGGAAATACTATAATTTTAGAACATAATTCCATTCGACAGAGAATCATTCTACACATGAAATTAACCAGAATTGAAATTCCATCTACAAAATTCTCTTTTTATTTAAAAAAAAAAAATCTCCCTTCAATCGGATCATAAATAAAGATCCATAAAAACTCTTGGCCATTAAATTAACATGTCAACAAACAATTTTGAATAACAGAGTAAATGTAGTGAAACTTGTTATACAAGTGTTCGATACACAATTAAATACATCAAGATTGCTTGAAAATAATGAAAACTTGAAATTTTATTTACAAGAAGATCTAACATAATAACTCAATAAATATTGGGACCGATGACATTTGGTACTATAGGTCGATCTCCAATTTGGATTTTGTGTCGCGTCCTTGGTCCTGTCTTGCTTATTAATCGATGGACTTCACCGATACTTCCCAACAAACGCTAGGGGCACTCTTCTTCCCCATTATCCCCCCGAGCCTCAAAGGGGCCATGCACACACAACTATAAAATACTCTAGCTCCAAGATTTCCTCGCAACTTAGAACCACCACTCTCTCCCAAGCTGGGTATCCCAAATCTCACAAGTAAAACTAGTCCAAAACTAATCCAACAACATAACCCTACCAAATAGTCAGTGTTCCCTTCCCATATTGACCATTTTCCTTATAGGAATTCTCTCAATGACCCATCCCCACTTGCAAAATTATTTTCTTTTTAATTAAATAATTTTAGAATTATTCCTCCTCAAACATGCCAACCTCTCCCTAAATTGCACAAGAAATTTCATATTTTATTTTAATTAAAAATTTAATTTCCCTCACGTTTCCTAAATGTGCTCCTTAAATCACATCTATTTGTTTCTTTATTCTCCCTATTCCCACTTAATGATTGACACATTATTAATTATGAGTTAAGTTTAAATAAGAGTCTTCTTCTAGTTAAACTAGAGGTAATTAGACTCTAGATACAATTCTATGCATACACATATTCTCTTAGCTGTATTCCTTTCTTATCTTAAATTCCAATTTGGTATTTTCTTGCACACATGTGTCTTAAATCAAATCTTTAGGATTATTTCATTTACTTAATTCTTAAATTGATTTACATCATTCCTTTTGTCTTTTAATGTAGTTGATAATTTAGTTTTAGTCATGTTACAAAAACCTAGACTTAGTCATAATTCCTAAATAGGCTTAGACTTTCACTTGGGATTTACAATTAATAATTTAATATTTAATTAATTAATTAAATACGACAATGCTTCAATATTTTACAAGGTTTAATTATTTGCTCGAGATTTTCTAGGCCACCTAGATTCATTGACTCAAGTGTTACCTACACGACATGCCCTTCAAGACGCAACTCCGGGCTCCAAGGGTGGCACTTGCCTTTTGACTGGTTTTGGTAGTTGTCCAACCCTTGGAGTCATCACTCCATCTGAACGACCTTGTAAGAGACTAACGACTTCTAAGGAATAATAATTATTCCTTAGTGCACGCCCTTTAGAATATTTGTGAATGACTATCTCAGTCTGCCCTCACGACATCGTGGACCTCTCGAACTAGGTAATTGTTAACCTACAATTTGAGCCATGAAGAGAGTACTAGTACGTTGTGACAAGGACGTTGCCACACTTCTCCCTCAATATCTGGTTTATGTGTATGGCCCCCTTACTCCTTATGTGAGTCTGATTAGAAAACATTCGTCATCCTACATCCATCAACGAAACACTATATATGATCCATATATAAAATCATACTATAATCGATAATCTGTCACATATGCATAAATGAAATACTCAAACCAATACAATCCACTCCCTGACTCAATCCAGAGCCTAAGGAGGTCCATTGATATCATCAACATCCACAATCTATCAAGTGTCCTGCGCACTCAGGGAAAACTCGTCAATAACATTTGTCAATACATATATATCAATTAATATTAAATCACAACCATCAATATCATCTTAAAAATCCATAAGAGAAACAAATAACCATGTACTATAACCGGATCACTTGCACACAAGTATCCTCAAAGAATAAGTCGATAACATGAGCTCACAAGAGAGGGATGTTACATACACCCCCTCTTGTTTTAAACTTCATCCCGAAGTTGTACGGTATATAAAATGTAGTAATAAAAGTATCTGACAATATATATATGTCTAATCTATCAAATAAGTAAGGAAACTACTGACGCATATCATATGCATCCTCCCATGTAGCCGAGTTGGGACTATAATTGTCCCACTAGACCTTCACTTGATCGACTATTCAATGTCGTAATTGTCGAATGCGATGGTCCAAAATGCGAATTGGCTCCGCCATGAGAGCACCCTTGTCCAAAAACTGCAAATAAATCATGTCAATCACATGTGTAGGATCACTAACATATTGTCTCAAAATAGATACATGAAAAACATCATGCATATGCCTCAAAGAATCAGGCAAGGTCATTTGATAATCCACAGGTCCCTTCTTTTCCACTACCTCTAAAGGCCCCACAAACCTAGGAGAGAGTTTAGAACCTCTTCTGAACTTGATCGAACTCTTGTGCGGTTTCACCTGCAAAAAAACTCGGTCACCAACTTCATAATTTTGGTCATTAATGCAATGCACAACAACATAACTCTTCTACCTATCTTGCGCTTCGTTAATCCTTTGCATTTGTTCTTCCATTTCTTGGGTCACTTCTGGTCCTACCAGTACCTGATCCTCAACTCGATCCAACTCAATTTCATTCGACATGGTCTCTTGTAAATAAACTCAAACAGAGCTATCTTAATGGTGCCTTTATAGTTTTTGTTGTACACAAACTCTACTAGTGGCAAGAACTCTTCCAATTCTTTTGTTTGTCCATTACGTACATATGAAACATATCTTCCAAAATTTGGTTCGTTCTTTCTATCTTCCCATCTGTCTCAGGGTGATATTTTGTACTAAAGTTTAGTTGTGTCCCCAAGTCCTCTTTGAAGCTAGTCCAAAAACATCCTTTAAACACTGATCCTCTATCAAATATGATCCTTTTTGGCATGCCATGCAATCTCACAATCTCGTTGATAAAAACTATAGCTATGTCTGGTGCTTAGTATGTTGTACGCACATGAATAAAATATGCACTCTACATCAGAGTGTCAACTACCACAAAAATTGAGTCATGTCTCCTTGTCGTTAGTGGAAATCCAACTATAAAGTCCATCAAAATGACCTCCTATTTCGATTATGGAATAACATGTGGTTGTAGTAATCCTGTCGGATGTCTATGTTCATCTTTCACTTGCTGAACTTCGAGACATCACGCCATGTAACTAACTATGTCTACTTTCATTATTTTCTAGAAGAATAAAGGCTTAAGGTCAACTTTCATCTTTGTGACTCCCAAATTACCCATGTATACTGCTCTATGAGCTTTGTTTAATATCAGATTTCTCAATTCATCATTAGGCGGTAGGTAAATCCTATTATTATACCTCATCAGTCCATCATTTTCCCATGTATAACCTTCAGACTTTGGTACCATCATGGTGTATTGTCTGATATTGTCCTTAACCTCTTTGTACCAGTCATCATTGATCTGTATAGCTAGAATATTTTCTCGAAGATTCGTTTGAATAGGTATTACTGAGAATATGCGTGGTCTCCGACTCAACACATATGCCACTCTGTTTACTGTACCTTTTATGTAATAAATCATGAAGTCGTATTTGCTAAGTAGTTCTGACCAATGCCTCTATCATGCATTCAAATCCCTTTGTGTAAATATGTGCTGCAATCCACAATGATCTGTCTTTAACTCAATTTTTTGTCCAATCAGATAGTGTCTCGATACTCTCAAGGAATATATAATTGCCAATAACTCCAAATCATGTGTTGTGTAGTTTTCCTCATGATTTCGTAATTTCCTTGAGATGTAAGTGATCACTCAACCTTTTTTCATCAATTCTCTACCTAAACCTTCCTTGGACACGTCCGTGCACACCAAAAATTCATTTTCCATGTCGAGGACTTTCAGTATTGGTGTTGTCGTTAACAAATCCTTAAGCCTTTGAAATGATTCTGATCATTTCTCACTCCATATAAACTTCTTTCTTTTCTTCTGCAATTCCATGATCGGATTTGCTATCTTTGAAAAACCTTCGATGAACCTTCGGTAATATCCTACTAAACCCATAAAGTTGTGTACTTCTGGTATGTTTGTCGGTGCAGTCCAAGGATGATTTTAGGGGCTAAATTTTGCTCATGGGATAATTTTCCATGGTTTTTTCGAAAATGAGGTTCGCTATTTTAAAAATGATTCGCCCAAATTCTATAGGATACAATTATTTTAACTTAAAAATCACCAAAAAATTATAAAAACTGTAGAAAATCCTTAGAAATTTGAATATTTTTACAAAAATATCGCCAAACATTTATAGTTGGAATATGAAGGATTAGTAAGATTTGCCAAGGTTTCTACATTTTAAAATAAATTTCCATCCTTAAAATCATTCCTGGTGCAGTCCATTCCATAATCGATTCTACCTTTGTTGGATCCACCGCAATGCCTTCACCATATATAACATGCCCTAAGTAATCAATCTTTGTTTGGTAAAAAGAACATTTCGATAGTTTCCCATATAATTTATTTTCTCGTCAACACTATAGTACCAAGATTAAATGTTTTTCATGTTCTTCTTTTGTCTGAGAATATATTAGTATGTCATCAATGAATACTTGAACAAAATTTTCCATGTATTCATGGAACACCCCATTCATCAAGCTCATGAATACCCCCAAGGTATTTGATAGTCCAAATGGTAAAACAATAAACTCATAGTGTACGAACCTCGTCTTGAATGTGGTCTTAGGAATATCTTCCTCTTTAATTCGTAACTGGTGATATCCTGATCTCAAGTCAATCTTTGAAAACACCATCAAACCTTTCATTTGATCAAAAAAATCGTCTATTCTTGGAAACGAATACTGGTTCCTGATCGTCTACTTGTTCAATTGACCATACTCAATACAAAGTCTCCACGACCCATCCTTCTTTCTTATGAAAATAACAGGCACACCCCAAGGTGACACACTTGGATGTATAAGTCCCAAGTCCAACAACTCCTTCAATCTCATTTTCAAGTCCTATAACTCAGGTGTTGACATCTGATAAGGCGCTCTTTCTGTTGGTTCAGTTCCATGTTTCAATTCGATTGTAACCTCCAACTCTCTTTTGCGCAGAAAACCTAGTAACTCTTCTGGAAACATGTCAGCAAACTCTTGTACTACTGAAAGGTTTTCTAATCCTTTTCCCTCTCCCTTATTTTTTAACGCTAAGATTTTATATAACTTACATCCATTGCGCATTATCTTATGTAGTTGTACAAAATAAATAAACCTCAAGGGAACTCCCCGGTTTCTTCCTACTATCACTCTTCTCTATCCCACATCATATGTCAAGATTAAACATTTCTTCTTATAGTTGAGTATTGCATCGTCAGATTCCAACCAGTTCATACTGATCACTATGTCATACGATCCTAATATCATGGCATATAGGTTAGCCTTCGTTACAAAATCTCCCAAGTCAATGATGACAGTTTGTAACCCTTCCTCCAACATTTTGTTTCGCACCCAAAGCCATTTCTATGTATCTAAACTCGTCCTTCTTGACTGCCTTTACCTTAATTATTTTCATGGATGCACTAGAAATAAATATCTATGTAGCACTTGGAAATATCAAAATACTAAAATTTTGGTCGATAGTATTACCTGACATCTCATGCATAGTGGACTAGTTTTCGGCCTAGAGGTTATTCATCACTACATGAATCCTTTGGGCCTTGCCCAAATCTCTAACTGTAGTGTGTCCTATTGATCTGACCGCTCTAGCATTATCTATCGAACAGTCTTACTAGTAATGTGGATCTCCACATGTCCAACATCCTCTCTTCGGTCCAGTACTCCTGGTCCCCTAAGTATACATTACTAGCCTACCTTCCTGAGACTCTAGCTATTATGTTGAATAGGCCTAAACTGTTGTTGTTGCAGGCGACATTTTTGCTGATGCAGTGGTCCTCCATAGGGAGTCCTCTATTGAGGAGTATTGAACCTGGATCCATTAGACGTATCTTGATACCTCTATTTATGTCTCATTGGTGTCTGATGATGCTACGCTCCTGAGGTTGTCTGTCAAGTCAATCTTGCAGGAGTGCTGCCCTGAACCTTGTTGGTTAGCTCTGCCTCAGCTATGAGGGCCTTTTGAACTGCATCGTGCAATGTCTAACACATTAGG